>JAPYZE010004592.1:12650-39621 GCA_030522805.1 Leptomastidea abnormis
TCGAGCGATTCTTATCGACTCGCCTTCTTGGAGTAAAAATTCACGAGTGCATGCAGAGTTGCGTGCTTGCAGCTTTCGCGTCTCTTATGGCATAGTTACGAGCGGATATAGGTATATCCCGTGGTGGGAATGTTTTAGTTCCCCAGCTTAATTTGTTACGTAACGCACCGACACCACCGCCGGCCGCTGTTGCTGCTCCTTCGTCGTAAGTTAATTATCACGGGGTAGTAGTGCACACATTCCGATTAAATTGTTATTTACAGCTTGGATTTCTAATGACCAACGTGTCTTTTATTAAAAAAAAATTTTGAGTATTATTGAAAAAACATTTAAAAAAAGAGACAGAAAGAAAGGAATAGCAAAAGAAATGATTAATGGATGTTTGTACCGACGCCTCTAACGAAAACCAGAAAATTGCAAATTGTTTCTGGAAAAATTTTATTTACAGGGATTTAACGAAGAAAAACAAGTGGTTCAATTTTTGCCGAAATCTAAAAAATGCAACGTGTTTGCAGAATGTTTTTTTTTTCGGCAAAACGCGCTGCATTTGTTAGCCTTCCGCAAAAATCGCTGTTTTTCATCCAGAAACATTTTTGGTTATCTTTTTTTTTCGTCAGCCTTTCTACAAAATGCTAGTGTTCGTAACATGCGCAGTTGTTGTTGTTGTTGTTCTTGTTGAAATTATAGGAAATTTCGGAAAATATAAAGCATACATTGAAAATAAGCTTTTTCCAGCAGGTAGTAGTTGGGGGTCGTCGGGTGGTGAAGGATAAGAGGGAGAAGGGTGTAAACCTGTATACAATACGGAGTTTAAAAATAATTTCCACGCATCCGTGCGTCCATTTCCGTGGAGGGCAGATGATATTATGTCCGCTGCTGCTGCAGCATAAAAGTATAAGGCAACATGCGCAACATGGCAGTAGCACACACACACACACACACACACACACACACACACACGGCGCGTTCGAGTAGTGACATAAGCAGCTAAAAACGCGAGCTAGTTGCGCGTCATAAGGTACTTATGATAGTACGGTATAGCAGAGCTGCTCTGCAGTCGAATAAGTCCGGAAGCATGCGGGGAACCGCTCGCCCGCACTGTGCGTATAACTCGAGGGTACGGTTAATATCGCTCCCCGGAAAAAGGGTCGGCTCGGTAAGTGGCAAGCTCTACTGGCCAATATTGTCCCATTGATCTCTCTCTCTCTCTATGTGTGCGTGCTTTTGACGAGTGGGTAGGAGTATATACTTATTATAATACCTATATCAGGTCGTGAAGGCAACTCACCTGTCGGCCAGCAGCTCGTGGGGTAGTCGAGTATATGTTTCCCAGGGAGGTCGAGAGGGAGATATGTGCAGGGGTGTGTGCCAGCCATGGCTATGGCCTTGTTTCTCTTATGCTGCTCTAGCCGCTGCAGCGAAAAACACATGCGCCGCGGCGGTATCTCTGGCCGTGATTTTTCGTCGTGAGCGAAACGAGTGTCGCGCACGTGGATCGCAGGGGGAGCCTCCAGCTTTCTCCGCGGTGGGAATGACGTCGTCGACCGGCCGAGATCTCTGATGGCTCGCTTTTATCCAGCTTTCGTGAGCAGCACGAGCGAGTCGGCTGCCGGATGATGAGGCCTGCTCTAGCCTGTAGCTAGCTAAGCTGTTGAGCATGTGCAAGCACGGACCGATTTTTCCGGGCTTGGTATATATACCGATCTGCCATACGCAGATGACTTAGCGAGGTCACGGTTGCGACGTGACAAACCTCTCTCCCTCTCTCTCTCTCTCTCTCTCTCTCTCTTTCTTTCTGCCTTGCTTTCACATACTTTGTCATTTGTCGGCTTTTATATATATACTCTGATGATTTTTAAGTATTTTATAAATCATGTGGATTTTAACTAAATTTTAAATAGAAACAAAACTACGAATTTTTTTTATCACGCATGCACGGAATTGCTTGTATTCCACCACGCAAAATGCCCTCGCTTTGCTCGTACAATAAACTTCATTCTTGGGTATAATAGCTCATTTTTGTAACTTGGTGCATAATATATTATTTCGCTTTATTTAAAAATGTTGCATTAAATTACTATTTTGATTAACATTAAAATGTAGTGCTGAAACACCTTTGAACAAAATGACCAGCAAATAGACCAGCCGATGGATTCAGCATAATCGAGCTGGCCACATACTTTTATTTGAATTTCTTGTCGAAATAATTACTACAAATTCACTAATTTATTATCTGGCTTTTTTAACGAAACTATATGTTCAAAGTTAAATTTACCTAAAACTGTTTTAATTAAGATTGCTATATAGCTTTTCTGTCGAATTTAGCAGTTCTCAATTATGAATATTCAACTTGCATTTACATACACACATACACACTCAAATACATATATAAACATACATACATGCATATACATATAAGAATTTTATTTAATATTTAAAGGAGGAAAATCATTGATTAATCTTGTCACTTGCTACTTACCGGGAAAATAATGTGGCCATTGTCACCTAAACGTGACGATAGAAAGGTGCCAGAACTTCGTTTAGACGTGATACACTTGATATTTCAGGCGATTTTCTCGTACATAAAGATCATAAATCGATTAATGGCATGTACATTAAAAGTTCATTGAAACATTACGTTAAGTGTTAAATCTTTTGGTCGGGCAATTTGGGTATTTGTGGATTTTCTGCAGGTACCTGCTGCCAGAAGCTTAATACAGCAGCTACGATCCCTTGAATCGGTGAATTTTCTTGATTATTATTATTATCAAGTATTACCGATTTCATTGATTTTTATAAATAAATAATAAAACTTTTTTTTTTATTTATCTATACATATAAAATTAATTCTATACTACACGAATGTAAGTGAACAAATATTTTAATTTCCGTTCTAGTATAATTGACAATTATAAATTGAAGAAAATCATTTAGAGCAAATATTATTTTTACTGTAACCTTGTGAAACGAAATAGATAAAAAAGAAAGAAAGAAAAAAAAGCAAATAAACAAAAAGATAGCGAAAATTTTTCCATCACGTAGGAGAAAATGCAATAAAAATAATAAAGGGATGTGTGCAGAGCATATGTTGACCATCGGTCTCTTGTTTCAAAAGGCATAGCTGCAGCAGAAGCAGCAACAGCATGAGTAGGAGGAAGAGAAGGAGGAGGAGGAGGAGAAAAAGCAGAAAGAATACACATTACGCTTTTAATCCAGAATACGTGTTGGCAGCGCGTGCGTGCTTTACGTGCCTAGGCTCTCCACGAGAAGACATGTGTCGCTTTATTAGTTGCCCGAGCAATTTAGCAGGGCGCTATGGCATCCGCTGATTTGTTTGGGATTATTGCTGGTGGTCGTCTTCGTTTTCCCAACCCCTCTCCCCTTTGAGACGTCTGGTCTTGGCTCAAAAGACAAGTGGTGAAAGAGAGAGAGAGAGAGAGAGAGAGATGAGAGAGCAATAAGAGGCCACCAGCAAATTTTTACGTGCTAACTCAATGCACCACCAGCAACGGGATAAAAGTGTGTGTGTGTGTGTGTATTGAGTAGCGTGCGTGCCTACACTTGGACTCGGCACCTTTATAGACGCGTAACGAGCAACTCCAGTTGTTAGTATATTTCTTCTGGTTTTTCCAACGCGTCGTCGGTTTGTAGCACTATATAGTTAAACGTGTACACTCGTCTGTGTGTGTACTGATGCTGCTGCTGTTGCTGGTGGTGACCGGTCATCGCTTTTTCCCAGGTTCACCCTGCATCTGGAAACGGCGCTTCGAAGGACTGTTCTTGAAATAGGTCTTTCTGCTCGACATAAAGAAAGAGAGCCTGCTGCTGCTGTTGCTGCTGCTATGCCCACCCGCTGTGGCAGGTACTCGAGAAATCTCTCGAGATCCCGCAACAAGTGCCTCGACGCCCTTCTTTTATATAGCCATCAGACATGTAGACTGCCTGCTTGGCTTATTCGGCATTTCTTAAAATCTCTCTCTCTCTCTCTATCTCTCTCTCTTCCTCTTTTACTCTTGTGCAGCTCCTCGGAAAACTTCTGACGATGTTTTCGGAAAAATATTGACCGAGCGTCACAATGGACAAAAAACTCGTACCTATGTGTTGGCGGCTATTTAATTGACTCCACGAAACGAGCTCAGCTTTTTCAAATCTACTCCTACTTTACTAAGGCTTCCAAGATGCGCAACTACGATGATCGTCATAAAAGCCTATATATAATATGGGTAGTAAAAATCACGCGAATTTCAAACAAGAAAAATCGTAAGTTTGATCTGATCTAATTTAAATGAGGTAATAGAAAAAGTAAAGCAGATATTTCTAAGGGCTGTTTTGAAATCAAATTGGATGCCTAGGAGCGCAATAGCGTAGCTTGATAATATAAAGAGAACATACATTTAAGTATTGCAACAATTAAGTTGCTAGAAATTATTTTTCAAAGCGCGCGCGCGCGCGCGTGTGTGTGTGTGTGTGTGTGTGAGGCGCTAACATCACCCGCAGCGCGAAAATTACTCTAAGGTTCAATTTTTCAACGCAACACACTCTATATGTATATATGCTCCCGGAGCAAAGATATCTGCTTGCCGGATGACTGGAGGCGGCCGCGTGGTGCACGCATCGTTTCTCATGTCTCTTTAATACTTCATTATTCATCGTTCAGCGCGCTTATTACTACGATTGCCTGTTACGTTACGTGATCCGTCGTGCTCAGCTCATTCTGTCTCGCTCGCGAATCGTTAAGGCCGCAAATGGCATCACCCTTTTTTTTTGCAAGCACTCGGAAAATTACGAACTCGTTTTGCCGCCTTTCTTTCTTTCTTTCTTTCTTTATTTCTTACGCTTAATGATACTTAAGTTTTACAGGGATAAAGATGAAGCATCGTTATATTACATGTAGAGCTATTTTCATATTTTTTGCTTGATATATCATAATACTCAGGAATCACCTGATTTCGTTATTTTATTTTTTATTATGTGAGAGCAAATAAATCAGACTCATCTTATGATTTAATGCTTAATTTAATTTTTGCACATTATCAATTACTAAGTAGTACTTTTAAAAAAAATTAATATTTTTTGATCAATTTTTATTTCTTGAACTAATTTTTTTTTTTTTTACTGATTTTTTTTTCTTTTTCAAGAAAAAACTCAAGTAAATATTTAAATGTTATCGGAGTTCACTGGTTCCTTATAAATTTAAATATGAAGAATCGCTTTATTGTGAAATAATACAGCAGACAAAGCGATTAAAAGTAAACCGGTGTGTTGTCGAACGATTGCAGATGGATAAAAAGTAAGTGGCATATATCACCTTGGAGACATTTACAAATAATACTGTTATCCAGGATATAGACACTGGCGTCCAGTTGTTCTATGCTTCAGCTTCGAGCAAGATAAATAAAAGTAAAAAATCAGGCCTGCGATCTCAGCTATAGAGCAATGAATGCAGAGTATAGAATAGGGACAATTTAATTTAATCGGCCTGGAAAAAGCTCCTTCCCTCCCTCCCTCCTCCCGTCATTTTTCTTTCTCTTCCTTACAGTAGCCTTTTCTCTCTCTCTCTCTCTCTCTCTCTCTCCATTTGTTTTCGGCCTACGCGGGGTCAATCGTATGCTAATTGCCGGCTAAAACACAAATGAGAATGAAGAGCGAAGAGAGCAAGAGAGACAGAGGCGAGAGTAAACTGGTATACTCACCGAAGAAAAGAAATAAAAGTCTCTTGGACCTGTGCGCGCAAGCTGAGAGAAAGAGAGAACGATCGTGCTATGCTTGGCCATATACGTATACCTATATATATCCGCGCCAGCTTGACGTGTCCAGGTTACCTGCACATTTATATATATGTATGTATATACAGGTATACATCGAAAGAGTCGTACGTGCACCCGCACGCGAGCGCGTGTATGTGTGTGTGTGTGTGTGTGTGTGTGAACATATAGGTATACAGCAGACTGCCCTCACCTATCAAGGGTCTTTGAACCGCTTCGTCGTCGTAGTCGTCGTCGACGTCGACTTCGTTGCTCTCTCGCTTGGTAATGCTCTGCTGTCGTTGAATTGTTCTGCATAAATTGATGATGCATGAATGCGCGAGGAAAGAGAGAAAGAGAGTAGGAGTCAAGCTTTGAGTAGTGAAGAAGGAGGAAGAGGAGAAAAAGGAGAGTGAGGACGGTATCGCCAGAGACGAAGACGAATCGGTTACAGGCCGAGGCGAAGAGTCTTCACTGCGACTGCTTGTGAGTGCCCAAGAGAAGAGCGGCATCATCGGAGTGTTAGAGGATGAGGAAGAGAGTGCCGCAGTGGTTTAAGCGGCTCTCGCCGTGTGGTTAATTATCGGCATAGCCACCTCGCGCTATTGATTCTTACACCTCAAAAATCTATATACCTACTTACGCCAGTGCAAAATCTATACACTAGCTTTACGTCTTCGGCTTTTATTTCTTTTTTATTCTTTAAATGATGATAATTTATTTCTATATTCGAATTTAGACATTTTTTTTTCAAAGAATCTCATAAAAAAATTTTTTGATAATTTTATTATTTGAAACTTAATTTTAATTTATACAATTTGATAATAATAATTTTAAGAAAAAATTATTAAAAATACACTATTATATAATGATCGTATATATAGATATAATAAGTCGTAACACATAAAAGAGTATATGAAATAAGTATAATACAAACGAAGGGAGAGAAAGAGTGAGAGAGAGAGAGAGAGAGTATAAAAGATCAAACTGTTGGAAAGAAAAATCAGCCTTTTCTGTTCACGACTAGTGGCGGTGACGGAGGAGGCTACTATAAAGGACCTCTTGAAAAAAAAAAAAATTGCTCACACGTTATGTTGTTCTATCTTTCTCTCCCTCTCTCTGTAGTCTCTGTTCTAATCCTAAACAGGTTGCGAGAATAAGAGACTCGCGAGAAGAGCAGGCTGGTCGTAAAGTATTTCGAATCTTTTACGACTGCGTATCCTTGAGAACTTTTTTTTTTTCCGGAGAGTCGGAGAGAAAGAGAGAGGAGTAGGTGCACCATTTCGCGGCATCGAATGTTCAACATGTGTTTTCGCCACCTTCGCCAGCTTGCGGAGCAGTGGATAGGCCAAAAGGGGGAGGATAGGTCGATAAGCCAGCGGTAGGTATAGGTACGTGCCTAAGCATCGAGGTGCAGCAGCGGCTGCTCGTCATATGCTTACCCGGGGGAGCGGGCACTTTTACCTGGGCGGTCGAACGCGAGCGTGGGCAACCTGTGCCACACATGCTTCTCTCTCTCTCTCTCTCTCTCTTTATCTCTCTCTCTCTCTCTCTCTCTCTCTCACTCGTCTATCCTGGAATGTATGTGTATCCTTTCAGGGACATGCAGGAGCACTGCTCGAGCGCGAACTGCCTTCACCTGAGTATTGACTGAGCTACTACGCAGCTATCCGCGAGTCCTGACTCGTGAATTGATGCGTCTTTGCACACTCATCCCTAACTCCCTCTTGCTCATCCTCCTCCTCCTCCTCGTTTATTACTCTTTTCATATCTCTTTATTTGTGTGGATGATTTTGAAAATCCAAAATAACGCTTGACAAATTAACATCTTTTTATTGATGGGAAAAAAGTCAATGCGTAGGAGTGTTTGGTTTCTCGCTGAAGCTAGTAGCCTTCCCTTCATTTTTTTTATTTTGTTTTAGTTTGTTGTCAAGGAGCTTTCAATTTCCGTGATAAATTTATAAAACGTGTAAGTCAACAAAACGTTAAAATGATATATCGTAGGTATATGTACGCAGCTGTAAATGCCTTGTTTGCATTGAACGCCTTTTATCCGCTGTTAGAGACCCACACGCAAACGTATATAATACGTGTATAGATGTACAAGCAACTGCTGTACACTTTGCAACGTTATTTTCAGCAGTGCAAGAATAAAGACGTATACGTACTTAGTAATCTGAGCAATAACGTCCCAGCAACAATGAAGATTAGGAGGCACCCCCTTACACGAAAGGATGTATTTGAATAATATTAAAGGCAAGCTGTGCCAGTCACCGCTCTCGCCATCGCTACTGCTGTTTGCTACTGCCCTTATAAATGTAGATGTTGATGAAGACCGACGGGGGGAGCGGCCGAGCACATTTCATTCTATATAGTTTGCGATATAAAAGCCTACGCAAGTGTTGCGAATGATTATTTTTGAAATATATATATAGTATTAAAATAATATCTAACAAACTTTCTTACTATTTATGCATAAATACTTTAAAAGTTAGCTTATCTGAGAAGCAGCATTTACTTGCGGATATAATTAAAATTAATTGAATTTCAATTGATGCACTAGAGCAATATATAGGTATACCTACCTATATCTGTTTTTATTTAATCGAAAGCGTCGCTTTGTGAAGAAAGACAAAGCTCTAGCAATCAAGGAAAAGATACTAGTATGAGAAACAACAGGGAACAGTCAAGATCACACGTCGTCGCAGGAGAGGCGACACCTATTATTTAAGGGCGTGAAAAAAAAAAAAATTTATATATCTGGTGGAAGGAGGAGGGAGTGAGTTACAGGGAGGGGGCGCCAACAAGAAATGTATCGATTTCAGGTGATGTTGCCCATAAAATTCTCGCGCGTGTATAGGTATATCGAATTTCTGGAAACGATCCGCTCGGAGAAAGTAGAGACGTCGTCGAAGCCTCTATCGCACCCACGTGCAAAAAAAAATATATTTTAACGCGCAACGAGTGGTTATGTATCCATGCTCACCCTCGACCTGCCATCTTTTACCGGTACAGGATTCATTGATCTCGACAATCGAGATGTGACGCAACGTCCCCATCAAGTGCCTCGATCTTCATTCTTACGAGTGATTATTGCTTATATTTGTTTGATGTTTTTATTTTTAAGCAGTTCCGCGCATGGCGATCTCCCATCGCGATGCAGTCATATTATACATTATCTGCATTGCAGCTCACCTTATTTGCAATCGCTAGGAAAATTTCGTTTTCATAAATTTAATATCGCGGCAATTTTTATCAGGTTTAGAAAACCTAAAAAAATGAAGCCTTGTTATTCCTGATTCAAATTAATAAAAAAATAGCGAAAATTCAAAATTTTTAAAATTTGGCTTAAAATACTTTTCATGGTCCGAACACGCACAAAAATAACTTGAAAATAATTTTTCCAGTGCTAAAAATTGCTGCATCATCGAAAACCTGTATGTGACTCCGGTCGATAAAAATTTTCAATATTTTGTAGTTTTTCAAGTTACGCTTACAGGCGTTCATACCTATAAAATTATGAACTTAATTTCTAATAATTTATATGAAGAAAATGAAATATTTCGAAAAAACTGTATTTGCACATTTAAGAATAACTCAATAATCAACGCGCAAAGCACATGATGTATTGATTTTGATTATTCTTTTAGATTCATAAATTAGCTACATTTTTAATATTTCATAACGGTAGCAAGTATACTTGTGGTGGGGGGGTACAAGATGGTGCGAGAATTTTTTGTTGTTGTAAATGTAGCTTTTGGATATTGATGGGCCTGGCTAGTGTCACTCCTAGGGGTAATCCTTTCCAGACGCAGGATATGAGATTTCCGTGACGCAGCCACAGCGAAAGAGCACGCCCGAAGAAATTTACGTTTTGATGACGTACGTGTAGGCATGCATGAGTGTGTGTGTGTGTGTGTGTGTGTGTGTGTGAGCCCTCGAAGGCCAGCAGCGGAGGCGCTCTTTTTGTGAAATTATTGCACACGTGGCTGGTGAAGAAGAACCAAGAGAGCAACGAATAATCTCACTCTCTCTCTCTCTCTCTCTCTCTCTCTCTCCTCCCGCCGCTGTAAATCTTAACGTGTAAATCACCTGTCAGTCGAAAAAGAACGAGGAGAATTCCAAGCATGTGATGACAGACACTCACCGCGCGTGCGCCAAGCTTTGGAGAGACGAAATTCCCTTTCCCTTTCCAATTTTCTTTTTTTTTCTTTTTCTTCTTTTTTTTGCGAGCTCCACGCCAAAGCTCGTCCACACGTGCCATCAATGTGTTTGGCACACGTGGGGCCCAGCACCTCCGTAAACGTGGAGTATCATCAGGTAGTTGAAAAAGCGAATAACTCTGACTTGCGCGCATCTGGGCCTGAACGTGCCTACTTCCTGCTGGAGCTCAAGAGACCAGCTCTCTCTCTCTCTCTCTCTCTCTCTCTCTCTTTTCCTCTCTCATTGAAGATGTACCTGTACACGTTGCACATGTAAGTATAAACACATGCGGAGAAAGAAAGGAGGAATGAGACCCTTGCTCCAAGTAATACCTTTAGCTGCTAACAAGGTTACCGCTCTCCCCGGTAAATTTTTTGAAAGTAAAAATAATATAAACATACACATGCTTTCTGCAAGAGACTTATGTTGTCGCTTGACTTTGACCGGCTCTTTGGGCTTACGCTCAAAACAATCGGAGCTAAATAAACTCTTTTCCGAGAGATGGCTTTTTTGATAATTTTGCCGATAGCAGCCAAGCTTTGGAATGAACGCGCAAGAAAAACGGATTGAAGAGAATAAATAAAAGAAAAGGGATAGATAGAAGGTGAGAGATAATGTGCACTTACGCACATATATGTAAAGAAGACGTGTACTACACTATTGTAGGGCTATATATCTAGGATAGGGTTGGGAATTGAGATTAGGGGGGGGGGAAATAAGCAGAGAGAGACTAGATGAGGGGAAGAAAGAGAATCGGAGGCAGGCGCTGACCCGGAATGAATTCTGAGCATTGAGCGGAGGATCCGAAAGTCGAGATAGAGCAGCGCAGGAGAAAGAGTTAAGAGGATGATACTTCAAAGATCGCTATCGGCATTATCGCTGAGTGCTAGGCCCCAGCGGCGGTCCTCCAGCCAGACAGACAGCCCTCTCTCGCTTGCTTAATCGCGCTTACCTACTTGCCCTAGCTCCTTGCTTATTGCCTGCGCGAGCCCGTTCACTCGCTGCTCTCTCTCTCTCTCTTTTTCCCTCTGGCTCTGAGATAGCAGGACTTGTCAGCGCTCTAACGCGCTCCAGCATCGCGGGCACCGATAGCATCGTGCCTCTTAGCATAAATTTGTCTTTGACGTGGGGGCCAATTAGCATAATAAATTACGCGAAAACTCCCAAGGGATCTCGTATATATATATATATATATATATATATATAAAAAGTCACCTTCTCTTTTCTTCTTCTCATTCCAATGGCTTTTTTCACTTTCATTTTTTTACAAATACGTAACTAACAATTTACGCGATTCTTCCCCCTATACGCTTCCTCCTAGATGAAAGTTTTCATATCGTATAGAAAATTTTTTTTATCATGAATTATGTTGGAAATATGTTATAGTGTGTAAGGAATCAGAATGTATTGTTAACTTAAACTTTTTTTTCCTTTTTTCCACGTTTTGAGTATGTGATATTACGTATGTAGGTATGTGTATAAAAAATTTAAATATAATTTTTAATCATCAATCATTTGTCTATTTTCATTATGATTTCTGTTAAAATTGCAAATTACAGCCAATTTCAATTTTTTTTTTATAATATTCAATGTAACATTTTGTGAAATATTCGTACTTTTATTTATCTTTTATGGTGAAAATGTTAAGTGATCTACAAATATTAGATTTATTAATAAAAAAAAAAAAGAAAACAAGTTAAAAGTATATTTTGAATTTTTATATTATATATTAAACGTGTCTTCAATACAAATTTATAAAAAAAATTGTTTCATTTATGAGTTACAATTTAATTTTAGGAAGCTGCTGTTAAATACTAAGCATATTAATTTTAAAAATTTTTTTCTCACTGATTTTGATAATATTTGTGTCTTGATTCATTTTGAAACGAAGAAAAATAAAATACCAACACTGATTTGTTTGGTAAATCAGATATCTTTCTAAGCTTTGTAATTATACAGGTAGGTAGTGGTTAAAAATGCAGCTGCATAAAAAAGAAAAATAGACGTGGCAAGCAAAAGAACAGCAGCAGCAGCAGCAACCTGCTGATCGAATGTATATATAGAGACAAACGAAGGAGTTATAGCCAGCAGTCGTATATCGCGCTATAAGGTGCACTCTCACAAGTCTGTGTTCGAACTAAGTGCTGGGGGAGGGATAAAAAGAGGAGGGGCGATGGGGGAGGGGGGGGGGCTGCACGAACGTAGTCACGGAAAGGAAAGCAGCATATATAGGTATATGTGTACATACACATCGCAACGCCGGCATGCGTCCCATGTGTCATTAACTCCGAACATGCCTCTTTCTTTCTCTCATATAGTCATAATGGCGCGCGATTAGGAATTGAGCCGATCGTCGGTTATGGGAACCCCCGTAGACCGGGCGCGCACGTTTTGTTTGGGGAAAGCAGGTGACGCGGAATCGATTTTTCTCTCAGACGGCTGCAGCCGGGACGTCGTTGTTTGCGCGAGTCGCACATTGCTGCAAGCCCGATAGAGAAAGAGCTAGAGAGCGAGAGAGGAGTGAGAGAGAATGACATTCCCGTGGTCGCGCGGCAGGTGGTGGTCGGGTTTTGCGGTCGGTGGCGAGCCGATGCTCCCCGCGTATTCAATTCCCTCATCCGCTCAAGACCGCCAGCGTCCATCCGTCCACCCGCTCCTCCTCGTCAAACGGAACAAACACTTTGCCGTGACACACCCACGAACTATACGAACTTATAGGTACTACACCCAGCCTATATAGTACTGATAATAACTGCCAACCTGCGCACTCAAAAAGTCGTTAGGAAAAAGTGCGGTTTTTTCGATTGCATGGGGTAGCGGCCTTGGTATACATGAGTGGCCTGATGCACTTGCAGGTGCTGCATGTATTGCTGTGTGTGTGTGTGTGTGTGTTTTCAATCACTTTCACACGTTTAAATACGCTTTCGGCTTCTCTCGGACGTATACTTTATCCTGGGAAGGATTGTTATCATCGGTTTTTACTCATCTCTAAACGTCGTCGTTCTCGTCCTTTGGCTAGCTTCACATATAGAGTTTCTGATGGAAAGGAATATGACTACTCTTGGGAGAGAGGGAAGCTCGAGAAGCACTCAAAACGCTCAATAAGCCACCTAATCTATACGAGACGTTGATTGATTTACATCAGCGGCATTATTTTCTTGCTCCAGCAGCCACAAAGAGAAAGAGAAACAAGATCGAAGCTTAGAGAATCGTAGAGCGAGAAGTGCATATAGGGCTCAAAAGGGTGCACCGCACGTGGAAAAAAAAGCAGGGTCTCACTTTGGAGAGAGTAGTCTCTACTGGTCGCGAAAGCGAAAAAAAGTCGGCCAATAAATCACAGTGCCTTCGCGCGCCTCGGACGCGGATGAGGAGGGACACGTTAATTTTTTTCGGAGTTCGCTAGCACACCATACGTCGCTCGGACTCTCAGCTAGCGTGTACGAGGGACCTCCGAGGTCTGACTTGTCGTTAAACGTCGCACAACTGCCAAGTCGATGCTGGCGGGGCCGAGAACAGCGGGGAGGGCGGGGGGGGGGGAGGTTCTGGTTAATTTTTATTAGGCATAAATTTGCCAAAATATTCGCGCTTGACGTGGATGGCCTGTAACTCTCTCTCTCTCTGCATGCTCTTTTATCATGCATCTCCAATGTGAACACAAAGTGCTGCGTTGAAGAGACAAAATGAGAAAAGCTGGCATTCTTTTGGACGTTTGCTAATATTTTAGATAAAAAACTTTAAACTAGCAGGCTTGTAAAACGCAGTGCTTAAGGAGACCAGACACAGACACTGCGTGGAAAATGAAAATTGAAATGTTTGTGCTAGATCTATATTATTTAAAATATTTTTTTGTATAAAACATTTTTAGGGTCTTATCTTACACATTTGTGGGACGTACCTTTAAAGCCTTTTCGTCCGGAATAAAAATATTGAAAATTAAAAAATTACACGCAAAAGAAAGTCACTTTTCTGGTAGTACCCTATACCTTTCCCTATATGTTATCACTGCAAGTTTCCGAAAAAGTTTTTCACGACACATGTTATGCTGGGTTCAAAAGTATAAAAAAAGAGTAACTATACATATTTTACACGCGAATGGAAACTTGCACTCATATAATGTCGATGGGCTAATTTACAAAAGCATTTTTACAGCTTACTTTGTTTTTAACAATTAAAATTCCTGACCAGCTAAAGAAATATAATTCAAAGAATCAAGTACGCGTCGAGAGAGAGAGAGAGAGCAGTTTTGACGTGGCTGGTTCAGCTGGAGAAAAAAGTGTTGTATTATACGTACGCCACGAAATTTTTACGGCGATACACTTAAATGTCGAATACGCGAAGTAAAAAAGAATTTGACTCGAGTCTCGAGCTCGATGCTGCAGAGCGCAGTAAAAGGCAAAAAAAAGGTTTTGCTTGCAGCATTACGGCTGATGCGGTCGGTCGAGTTAGTGGTGTCAGCGCAGCAGCCACCCCCTGGCTTCGCCGGGTGGGCCAGCAGCTGAGCAGCAAGTACCGCGCGTGCGGACACCTCCGGCTGCCACACATTACATTACTATAAAATATCGCATAAATCAGACCGTTTAGCCGCGTATAATTTGGCAGGCCAAGCTGCTGCTGCTGCAGCAGGGCGGGACGGGGGAAAAGGGGGCAAAAGCGCAGGAACCACGTAGTCGCCCGCCGCAAAATCGCGACCATAAATATCCGCGCCAAGTACATAAGCCCGCGCGACGCGCCCGCACTGCGAGGTGGGATGGTATTTATATTGCTGCCAAATTACAGTCTGTATGAGCCGCTGCGCCATCACCCATAAGACGAGACGCGAGTGCACTTTCGCGGTCGCGCTGTCCTTCTTCCCTCTTTCATTCCAAACCTGCTGGCTATATAATGTTGGTATTAACGACTTAAGCTTTGCTTGCACCACCGCTACCACCACCATCACCACCACCACAGAGTTGCGTTGCCTCCTCTTGCTTCTCTATACCGAAAACATCTCGCCGGGGAAATTATAGGTGTGTTAGAAACGTGTTAATTTTTATGCTTATTGATTTTTACGTTTTTACCACCTACGAGAGGCTTCGCTCTTTACAGGCTTGTCTTCCCTCTTTTTTACCCACTGTCGAATTCCTGCAAAAATCGCTGCCTACACACAATTTCAAAGCTGTGTGCTCAAGTGTACGATACCCGATAGTCTTGGTTTTCCGATTTTTTAACGAGATCTCGTCAAAGCTATAAAATTATTCGATCTAGATTTTCCCTTTCGAATCAATAATAAAGATTTTAACGCGTACGATCGCTTTTTGACGATTTTGAGAGAGGTAGAGAGAGAGAGAGAGAGAGAGAGAGAGAGAGAGATTGGAAATAATTTTATTGGCGCATGCATTCCGTTAACGAAGTACTATATACAGGAAGACAGCGAAGGCAAGGAAAGGCCGTAAAGAGGAGAGAAAGAAAAAAGTTGAGAGCTGATATTTTACAGTCTGACCTTAATTGCAATTATTACCGAGCTATAAGCGGAGCTTTAACGCATTTTTACTGGGACTAGCGATCGCGCCTCGTCGTCATTTTAAAACCTTCAAGAAACTTTCGAAGGCTCATCATCTTCGCGTATCAAAAATCGAATTGGCAGAATTCTTTTTCCCACACAAAACAAAACTTTACGTGTCTGAATATACTTGCAAAAATATTTTTTTTAACTACTTATACATTAATATATAAGGGTGACGCGAATAAATTGAAAAAAAACAACAAAATTTACTTATTTGAAGTAAACAATATATCGTGAGCTTTTTTTTTTCTTCAAAAAAGATATTATTAAATATATATTTTGTATAACTAGACTAGAAAGGATAGTTTTTTGTTCGAGGTATTAAAAAAGAATTTAATGCTTCTCGTGGATCTCTCTCGTGAGATAAGCAAACAGAATGGCTGAAAAGAATATCGGAGTGAAAAGTATATCGCGGGGCCGAGCTATTTGTAAAGGCTTATATGAATGAGAAAAGGCAAACAAAACGTCTCTTTACTTCGCTTCATTCCGTCCAGTAGTTCGTACGGTCTTTTTTTTTTTTTTGTTTTCGTTTCGTTACGTTTTTTAGTCTTGTTTTGTTTGTAAGGTGCACCAGTTGTAAGGAGTAGAAGAGCGGGGCGAAGGGAGGAGAGGAGGCTGGCAAGGATGAAATTTGTGCATCAGCTTCGCCTCGGGCGGCCCGAAGTGATCTGCATCGGTGGTGGTGATTTACCGATCCACGTGCGCGCATATAGGTATATACGAGCCAGAGAATCGTGATCGGCCTTTGGGGCAGAAGTGTGCAGCCGCCCGGAATAGATGCAGCTTCTTCTTCTTCTTCTCCTTCTTCTCATGCCTATCCCTCTTTCATTAAAATTCTCAATGCCGGAATTTCCCAGGCATGAGCAACATATACATACACTCACCCACAACAATTCTCTATGCCGCGACCTCCTCCCTCTCTCTCTCTCTCTCTCTCTCTCTCTCTCACTCCCTCTCTCAGTGAATGCTCTCACAACTTTCTTCTTCCACTTGCTATCGGGATTTCGATTTTTATTCCCCGAACAAATTAGATGCTAATTAAGACAATAGTCACCAATCCATACTCGTGCGAGCATAAACGTAAGCATCAAGTAAAAATTTTTCATTAAAATTCGGCGGCAATCGTCTCTTCAAAGGACGTTCACTCGAATATCAGAAAGAAACAGAGCCGCGCTCAAAACGTGTGTATCCTGAAATTATATTTATCAGCGCGGTCAAGCAATTTGTTCTGCTGTAAACTCCGTAATTCGGTGCATGAAATTCTGGAGGAAGGAAGGAAGGAAGGAAGAAATAATTGTACGTGCGCGCGTCGACAGAAGGAAAAGCTTGCAAGCGCATTCGTGTCAGGCACGAAGAAAAATAATCACTTGAGAGAAAGAAGAAAGAGTAAGAGCTTCGGTCGCTTAATTCAATCGGAGAAATGCCATGAAAGCCAGCACGTCTTGAGGTATGAGATTTTGGTCGCCAGGGGTCTTCGGAGAAGTCGTTCGTTAGGTCCCAAGTTATATATATATATATATATATATATATATATATATACGGAGGACGTAGACTACTACTACTACCACTCACGCGAAAAGTTCATCGATACCTCCAGCTGACCGCTTTCCTCTGGCTTTGTCTCTCTCTCTCTCTCTCTTTCTCTTGGCACGTTGGTTCGCAACACGTATAACGTTGCCTCCTTGCCCTCGTAGCGCTCGGGGCCTCTCGCGCCTTCCTGCTGGTACCAGCACACCAGCATTACCAGCACAGCTCGGATGACGAATATTTATAACTGGCTCTACGTCATCTCATTCTTAGCTTGAATGGGCTGCCAATGTGGATTCCAAAAAACGACTACCCCCGAGCCACAATTAAGCGCGCCCGCCCGCTCACCTCGTCACTGGCGCTTTTCCGCGAGCTAAGCCGTTTGCACGTTTGCAGATGTGTATATATATATATATGTACACACACATATATCCTGATGCTTCAGCTTAGCAATTGCAGTCGCGATGGATTGGCCCAGCAGCGCTGTAAATCAGGGAAAAAATATTTCTTAAATGTTCTATTCGACGTGGTTTGCAATCTCTCTCTCTCTCTCTCTCTCTCTCTCTCTTCCTCTTTTCTTCTGTCTTGCTCTCTTTCTTTGTCTTTGCCTCCAGAGAACAGAAATGAGCTGGCTGCAACAATAAATAGTCTTTCATCAATTATGAATTAGCATTCGAGTTATCTAGGAATTTTTTTTCCTCCCTTACGAAAGGAGCTTTCTATTCACAATAACTATTTTCGAGCACGAACCCTTCAGCTTCTTTCTCTATCTCTCTCTCTCTCTCTCTCTCTCTCTCTCTCTCTCTCTCTCTCTCTCTCTCTCTCTTTCTCAAAAAGGACCTTTTTTCGTTTTATTGCTACATATATAGATGGAGTATTTTTTTTAATGGTCACATTTAAAACCAGCTTAATCAAGAAAAATCCTCAAAACATCAGAAAAACCATATTTAATATACGCTTCTATTATTTATCGATTATTATGGGCTTCATTGAGACGAGAGCCAAGCTGCATATTTTATTAAAAATAAATCAATGCCAATAACCAAATCAAGATCATTAACTAAAGTTTTTTTGTGCTTGATTTTGGTCCCTAGATAAAAGAATAGAAAAAAAAATAAAAAAAAAAAGAGAATAAAATAAAATATTTATTTATGCGTAACGAAAAAAGAGATTTGAATTTGTCGTTAACATTGTAGTCGTTGACGTGAGGTGAAAGAGAGCATCAGCAGTGAAGAAGAAAAGTGGGCGACGAGCGAAGGGGGGGGTGGGGAAGCATTGCTCTCCCTCTCTCTCTCTCTCTCGCTCTTTCTCTCGACTCAGAGTCTTCCGATTAACATGTGTTTTTACGAGATGAGAAGCGCGATTTTGGTATTCCTCTCATTAACATTGTGCCGCTATGCAAGAATACACATGCTCGCGTGGATAATACACTAGCGGCGGCGGCGGCGGCAGCGGGACAAGCAAGCAAGCAGGCAGGCAGGCAAGCACGCGCTCTTTAAGCAGCTATACATACGCCAGAATCCTCGTGAATTATTGAAACGCACGAGTAGGCAGTAGTAATGTCCCGCACAGTAGAGGAGGAGGAGGAGGAGGAGGAGGAAGAGAAAGAAATAGTCTCTCTCTCTCTCTCTCTCTCTCTTTTACCGATCGTATCTCATGAGGCACGAATTCGTTTCGTTTGGCGCTCGACTCTTCTCGGAGCTGGTACAGTGGCCAAGAAAAATCACCGTGTGCCACCACTGTCGCCGTCGGTAGGTATTTACAATTCGAATTCGTCTTGTGTGCTTTTTCTCTCTCTCCTCTCCTCTTTCACTCGTCAATGACTTCTGTCGTTTCTCTCGATGCTCTTTACCATCGCCTTTTACCTCTTTCTCCGCGCCCAACAACATTTTGGAAAAATTAATTGTCCACTGGCTTTCTTATATATATATGCGACATGCGACACCCGTTCTTCTTGCCTATACACAATCATAACCTATTCTTTCTCGCACGATTATTTCTGTTCATCCGGCATGTATCTGATATTATTAATTGATTATCTTCAATTCGACTTGGGAGAATGAATTTTAAAAATTATTCGCTGTGTCGTATCATTATGAAAATTAAGATCTTGGACACATAAATTATCCTTCCCGTAACGCAGACGTAAATTTTTCAATAATGCGGACAACGCACACATACTCTCTCTCCCTCTCTCTCTTTTCACTCTGCTGTTGCGATGCAAGTGAAAGAATAAAAAATTCATACTCATTATACTTTCGTAAAATTCATTCCCAAAAAATATGGAGGAAAAAGAAAAGAAGGTGGTGAAGAAGAGGAAGAGAGAGAGGGAGAAAGGTAAAAAAAGGGGGGGGCAAATTCATTGCGCGTGTGGACGGGCGAGAAGAAAAAAAATTCGGGCGCAGCAGCCGCGAGGTGCAAAACAATTCATTACCTGCGTGGCCTTTGACCCGCAAGGCGCGAGCCACTCATTATCGCGCCGTATTTTGCACTTTGATGATTCCGCGATGGACCAGCATGTGCGCTTCTTTTCTCTCGTCCCTCAACTCTATACAACTCTCTCTTTTTTCTCTTTCTCTCCCTCACTCTCTTTTGGTCCACAGAAATGATTTTCAAGCTTCGCAAGAATAATATGTAATGAAGGTCGAAACAGCCTCCGGGCACTGGCTTGCCCCCCCCCCTCTCTTTCTCTCTCTCTCACTCTCCATTTGCTGTAAAGGTAGATAAATGCGGAAAAGAAGGCATTTCGGTTCGGTCCGTAATGACGGCACGTTGGGGCCGGCCGGCGATTTGTTATTGGATATTTCAATTATGATGCTGGCCCCGGGCTAAATGAGACCCTGCATTTTTGTCTTTTTCAAGCCTGCAACTATCTTCGCCAATATCATTAATCGATGCGTTTATATCATTGTCATGTATCGAGTGTTATATCGATTTGCGAAGTATTTTTTTTTTTATTTTTTCATTTTTTAATCGTTTAAATGATGACTTATTCAATAACTTTTCAATGACTTGAAATTTATGTTGTTTCTGTCCAAATGCGATTAATAAAAAAATGAATATTTATATCCTTTGTTTAAATTTTAGCTGCGAGTAAAATACATCATATTATGTGATGTACCTTAATTTTGACTAAAATTGAAATGAAAAAAAAGTTTGTAAATTTAAGAGAAATCTTTTTATTACATAAGAATACTTCATTCTCCTGCTGCAATTATTCGCAGGGTCCAGCAGAGTAAGATTAAAATCAGCCTTGGCGATCTTTTGCGGCAAAAACTCGCGAAATCGGAGAGAGGCCAAGGCTTGATAAATCAGGAAGGGGACCTCCGAGAGAAAGAGAGAGAGAGAGAGAGAGAGAGAGAGAGAAAGAGTGTAGGCGTGAGGTGTTTTCTTTCTTGCCTGCTTTTTGCTGATTCTCTTGGACGCGGGTACACAGAGTCAGGCGAAGTAGCAGAGAAACAGAGAGAGAGAGAGAGAGAGAGAGAGAGAGAGAGAGAGAGAGAGAGAGAGAGAGAGAGAGAGAGAGAGAGAGAGAGAGAGAGGGGAGAGAGGAGCGAGAGAGAGGAACGGCAGTATAACGGTACCAACTCTTAAAAGCCGCGTTATTCCGTCAAATGAAATCCCCCGTGACCCTTTGCCGGATCCCCCCCCCCCTTGCACTCTTATTCTTTTCTTATATCCTTCTTCGCGTTTGTCCGTCTTTCTCTTATACCTTAACTGCTTGCAGCCGACTGCTGCTCCCTTGGCTCGTCTTAGTTTTGCGCGCCTTCTCTTAGTTAACCGAGATTAATTAAAAGCTCGGATAATTTGATAATATAAATGATAATATAATGTATATTTTGCAAGACAGCGGCTGGTGGCTTTTTATCATCCTTTGTTTTTCTCGGTAAGAATCTCCTTGGTGCATTGACTTTCTTACTTGCGCGCCGTTTACCGCGCAAACTCATTCTTCTTTTTCTTCTTCTTCTTCTTCTTCTTCTTTATTCTCGCTTTCTTCAATCCAGCGTTCGTTCTTTAAGTTTCTCTTTCTTCTTCTTTTTTTTCCCCTGCCTTTCAATCCTCGAGTCTCAACTTTTTTCTTCGCGAATAACCCACCTCGCACTCTCCCTCTCACCTTGTAACATTACAATTGCTAATTTCTCGCTGCGGTCGTAGTGAGTTCTCGAGCGGGCTGTAAAGTTTGGCCATCGTAAAAGCGCCAGGGACCAGCCTGCACCAGGCGTCACGCGCGAACCCCCTCTTCCTTTTTCTGTGTCCACCCCCTGCTTTTTTCTGCGTCGTTCTTCTTCTTCCTTTTTTTATTCGCTGCTGCAAGCTCCGAAAGATTTTAGTATAGCTATTGAAAGAGAGAGAGAGAGAGAGAGAGAGATTTGGTGGGTAGTGAGGCGAGATTTCTGGGTCAGAGGTGTGCGTTGTGCGCAGGCACACACATACAACAACAACAACAACACACGATATACGACACACGGGACGGATGGATCGGGACGCAGAGGAGATGCGAGCTTCGTCATGATACGTTGCTTCATCCTTTCGTCTTTTAAAGCTGCGACTGCATGGTGGTGGAGGTGGTGGTGGTGCTGCTGCTGCTGAGTCGACGTACACTTTATTTTTATTTCGCAATGCCACGGAGGACGCGGGCCGGTTCGGCTTTCTTCGTGTAGTTTTCGACTTTCTCGGATTACCAGAGTTTTGGGAAAGTTGAAATCCGAATAAGAAAAGACACGTGCCGGCTTGAGCTTAACGGAACTAAAAGCACTCGAAAACAATATTTTAATGTTGAAATTGCCTTTGTGCGTAGTATTGCTGCTTATTATTGCTCGGCTTCTCAAGCGCTATAAGCATTACAAATTGTCAAAAATTTATTAAGTGAGCTTGCCAATGTACGTGCGCACAGACACACACACACACTCGCGACGAGGCTTTATTTAGTACATAAATTAATTTTTATTATTCGGCTAATTTTAATGGGCTATAAATAATATGAGCTCGCTTGGTTGTGTGTACCCCCTGTGCCTGCCTGCCTGTCCGCCGTACTTATACAATTTCAAGAAGTTTATAACTGTAAAATATATTTTTTAGTTTATGTCCAAGCTGAGAGGTGCATACATTTAAAAAAAAAAAAAATAATAATAATAAATAAAGAAAAAAAAAAGCTTGCCGGATTCTCTCACAGCCCATTCTTTTCGCGAATTTCTAGGTCAGTTTTGTGTCCTGATGGATTGGAACAAGCGACCTGCGCGCTCACTCGCTCGTAAAAAGACCTTCGCATGACGCACTTATATATATGTATATGTACACATACCTTCTCCGTAATCATTTTTTACCCTGCCAAATGAGCCTGAGATGCAGCTCCTCTCTACCTTTGTTGTAGCTCGCCTACTCTACTCGGTTCTTGCTGTTTTGCTAAAAAAAAAAGGAACAAACGGTAAAAACATTCAACATAATTAAAAAAAAAAAAAAATACACTGTAAACTCCCGATTTTGAAAAGAAAAAAAAAAACATGAAAAAAATGAGTCTTAGAAAATAGATAATAAAAAGGGTTAACCGGTTTTGAGGTGGATACCTGTGCTAAAGCTGGCTTCACTATATATTGTCAATATAATCTAGGCTAATCACCGATTAAACGATACACACCTCTCGCAATATCGGTTCGATAAATTGATCCCGCAGCTCGTTTTCATATTGCTCTGCACGCGCGCACTTAATGTGTTATTTTGAAAAATAAGGGGTAAAGACGAGATGGGGCGTGGCTATAGCGGGTGTCAGTATAAGCGAGATTATTTTCCCTGTGCACGCGTTATAATACGGGGCTTGATTATTATCATCGGAAAATACACTGATCCCAGTCTTTGCTCGAGCCGTGGCTGTAGATATACAGTATGAGAGGCAGAAAAGGTTGAGAAAGACGTCTGGCGGCTCGTAGTTACTTTTTGCTTTCCTTTACTTGCACAAAGCCAGCCGCCATTCTCTCTCTCTCTCTCTCTCTCTCTCTCTCTTTCTTCGTTGTGTCCGGGCGATATAGCGCGCTTTATCTGGTGGCAGGGTCAGCTCGGAGAGATGTGGCACACGGTGCATGGCGCTCTCGCAAAATCCGATTTTCTTACGGCCGGTAGCTTGTGTAGGTGGTGTATACTATATACGTATATTTATATATACAAACATACACCAACACCAACACATATAGAACGCGAGTCATTAGCGCTTGATGTATAGCGGCGCCGCTTACATTCACCCATAGCGCTATCGCTGGAAGCGCATAAATAATCCGTATAGGAGAATATACTGGCGTCGGAAGCCGTGCGCGCGAACTTTCCTCCATCATCAAGCTCCTGTCGTCGTAAAGGTGCTGACGAAATCCGCAGTGTGTTGTTTAGCTTATAGCCGTGCGCTCAGCTCTCGCTTAACGAGTGTGTGTGTGTGTGTGTGTGTGTGTGTCATGCCGGGTCATGGGCCAGCCAGCCTGAAGTCGTATAGCGCAAAGTCTTATGCAACCTATAATACTACTCCTCGGACATTTTTCATCTATTCGTATATGTATTGTAAGTGATCGAGCTTGTATGTATGTACTTGAGACGAGTAGGACGAGAGAATAATGTAAAGCTGCCGCCTGCCGCGCTCAATCGATCTTGATCAGCTAGCTCTGCTATCTGCTTTTTTCCGCGTATCATCATCGCGTGTATTATATACTTTTCCTTCCTCTACTTATTATCCTATTTTAAAAAGACAACTGCCTGACGTAAGTCAGTATGATTCCTGCGCTGCTTTTCAAAATGACCCGCAGTTCAACTTCTCTTAATTCGCATGTACTTTTTGCAGGCTTACCTGCATTTTTTTATCATTTAAATGTTAAATAAGTGTATTTGCGTCGAATCGTTACGATAAGGCTGCGTATATAGGTACAATTGCATTACATATAGTGAAAGTTCAATATTTAAATGAAATCGGATCTTTTGTTAAAATTTCTTTTGTTTGTCAGTCAAGTTTTAAAGACTTTTTTTCTTTTCTTTTTTTTTTTTAATTTAAAACGAGCTATATTGACAATTGACTGGCTTTCAGCTATATCCCTACCCTTTTAAACGATCTCCGTGACATCATTCTTTAATAATACATACACAGTCTAAATAAATATGCACATATCATTATTATGATTATTCCAAAGTGCCGGTACAGTTTGTTGTAAAACTACGGTGTCAATTTAAATATTATTCAAACAAAACAGAAAAAAATAAATAAATAATTTTTCTTTAGTGTTGATATCTAAGAGATAATCCTTGAAAAGCAGTAAAATTGATGAAATCAGCATTTAAATGATAAAAAATATTTACGAGCGAACTGAGTTGAAGGGAGGAGTGAGAAAAAAAATCGGAATAGGATGCGATGTCATTTTGGCTGGTAAGCGACAAATGGAGGCAGCAAGACGAGGAGGAGGAGGAGGAGGCGTCCAATGCGCATGCGGCTAGTAGTATCAGCAGTAGCAGCAGCAGCAGCAGCAGCGCAAACGGGACGGGAGCACAGCGGAAGAGGCGGAGGCTCAGTGCAGCGGAGTTAAGCTCCCGCAACTACACACATATATATAGGTATTATATATGTATGTACTACTATAAGTAATCGCTAGAGCGAGCGGCCCCCTGCAGCCGGTCGCTTTGCACATGCGTCGCGGCGCGAGAGCGATGCGTCAAGTCAACGCGACCAATCGCCGACTATACTTGTAGACCGATGGAGAAAACGAGAAAGAGCCGAGTTATACCTACACGCGTATAGAAGCTGGGACGCGCTCGAGTATACTTGACTCTTGCCAGCCTTCTATTAAGCGCCCCGGTCGTTTATGTACGAGGAATGAAAGTCGACTTTTTCCCCTAGCCCCTCGCCTCCTCCTAACTCAGCAACAGGTGGAACTTGCGGCCAAGTAGGCCGCAAAAAAAAAGAAACAGAAGAGAAAAAAAAAACGCTCCGCCTCTTTGTCTCGCTGCGTGCTAGTTCCCCGCGAGATAACGCTATATCGTTATAAACCATTTTTTTTTCTTTGATATTTCCTTTAATTATGCGTTTTTAAATCATGATGCCGCTGTAAATGGAGTGAAAGCTTTACTTTGAAATGATTTTTTTCATGCTGATGTATATATAAACTTTTAGAATAACAGTAGAAGAATAAGCCTACTCCTGCTTTCGATTTTCAGGATATAAAAACGAATGGGACTTATTGGCGTTTTCCGCTTAATACATGTACATTGAATTTAATTAATTAAACGTGTATAATATATGTGAAGAAAGAAAGACGATAGACTGAAAGTTTAGCTGAAAGATTATTTTTTTAACCACGCGTCACTTAATCTGTGTGTGTGTGTGTGTGTGTGTATTTCAAAATGAATTATATCGGTTATATCAAACTCTTCAAGCGTATTGTGTGCTATTGAGAAACAATTCAAAACATCAATTTTAATACAAAGAAGTGGGAAGATATCAATCTTTCTAGTTTGTATACAGGAATAATATGGGAGTGAGAGAATATATATAATACGTAATGAGAACGATATAATATATAAGTGCGGAACTTGAGGCTTCCTTTGACTGGAATCGTTTTCGTTTGACATATATCTTCTTTTCTAGCATAGTCAATGAATTAGAAAGTCTGCCTATAGTTTTTCTGTCTCTTTTTTATTATTTCTCTTTTTTATTGTGTCTATGGCTGCAACTTTCTTGCACTAAAATGCGAAGAAAAGTTAGACAACGATATTTGTCTACTTAAAGTACATTTATATTATCTCAAGTTTATGAGAGTCAAAAATGTATATTCATAATCGAATAAAGGTATTCTTATAATTCCATTTTTTTTTTTTTTTTTAATAGGTAGTTGTTTAAAATTGTCTATAACAGGCGACAAGCAGGTGCGCCACTCGCGCTAGCAGGTTTGTATTTATGAGTCCGCAAACGCCGAGGATTACGGCGCCAGCCGAGAAGTTTCACCGAGTCTGCTGGCCGCAGATCAAGCGTAGGCGTTTCCCCCCGCAAAGCGTGTTTCTCTTACTCCCCCCCCCCCCCTAGTCCAGGTTGCGGATACTGGCACTCGGATACATCCCGTCTCCCAAGTCTCGTGTTTTTGTCTTACGTATACATGTATGTACAACACACACACACACACACACCCGCGCGCGCGCGTCGTCGCTTATTCGGCCTCTCGCGCCTGTCTTAGCAAGGGATTTTTAATGACTGACTCATTGCGGCTTTACGTAAGGCTTTCTTGGCGCATATAAAATCCAGATAAGCGATCGGTAATGGTCGCATGCGAGAAAGAGAGAGAGAGAGAGANNNNAGAGAGAGAGAGAGAGAAGTAGAAAAGCAGCATGTTGTGCGTATACACGTGAGACAATTTAGGAAGTCGATAGTTGATCGTCGTAGGAAGTCGTATGTATATAGGTATATATTTATACACTTACCGACTCACTCGGCACTCACTTACTTCTGGATGATCCGCTGACGATTTTTTACTTTGATAGTCACCTTTAATAGACTTTCATATGTGAAACCTTTTTTTTCTTTTTTTTTTTTTGAATTTTTTATTCGTCTTGTGCAGCGTAGTCTCGAGTCTTGGATATTATGGAAAATAGTTGTCTGCGATAGTGCTATAGGCAGGTCTTCGAATTCTGAGACTTCTATGAAAGGGGAGGTGAAGGAGAAGCTCGAATCGTTTGAATTATTCAATGTGCTGCATTTATGCAAAGTTGACCTCCACTTGATCGTGGATAAAAAGCAGTAGTGTAAGGTTATTGACATTGATAATAGCATTTTCGTAGAATATACACTAGTAGAAGTTTCTTCTCTTATTTTATTATTATTTTTTTTTTTTACGCCAAGCTTAATTAATAGTTATTTTCGTAACAAGGGCGCAAAAGGCATGATTCCCGCACGAGTTGTGATCACCACGCACGAGTCATCGGTGAAGCCGCACGAGTGTGC
>JAPYZE010004593.1:0-10440 GCA_030522805.1 Leptomastidea abnormis
GTTTTATAAAGATGAACTAATGTTTTGTCATTAGTAAAATCTACTGTAACAAATTTAATGAATCCCAATAATCTCAGAGCCTTTTTACATATGTAATCATCATTTAGTAATAAAATAGTATGAAAATTTTAGATAAATTAATAGTTATGGTAATATTTCACATAGGATAAAGAAAATAGATTTTCAGGTTTTATACAAAAGTTTTATTGAAAAAAGATTTAATAATCAATTAATCGTTTTTTACAGATGAAAAAAAAAATTTTCCTATAGAACGACAAATTTTTTAAAAAAAATAATTTATCACTTTGTGAAAGGCAGATTTAATATTAGTAAACGATGATGTAAAAAATACGATTGAAGATAAGGATTCAAATGAATACTCAAGTTTTTTACGCTTTACATATAGTTTTTATAAATTATTTTCACATGTATTTATTTTTATCTTCTATTCAACGTTTAATACAAAATAATTTCAAAATAATAATAATTAAAAAATTTAACATTCAACTACCAATCAACAATTAAACTGCATCAATAAACCCATCCTAATACTTTTTCATCAAATCATCCTTGTTTTTGTCCATTTTGTTTAACTTGTCCTTTAGATCCTGTAGATACTACTTGACTACCTAATCCTGCTTGTCCTCCTCTCTGTCCACCTAATCCTGATGATGGTCCCGCATGTCCCAATAGCAGACCTAATTCTCTATATCTTCCTTGTCCTCCTTGTCCTTCATGTTCATTATCTCTTGGTACCTGTTTTTGTACACATATCGTATTGACATTAGTCAAATAACGACCAAAGTCTACAATATGTGGTAAAATAATATTTCGATTTTCAATCAATTCCTCACGCGTTGGAAATCTTTTTGGTGAAATTTTATCGATTATTTTTATAGTTTGTTCTAATCTGTATTTACGATCATGTATATCTCTTTGAACGGTATAAGGTACGTCATTCCAATGCTGTAATACAAGCTGGAAACATGCGTGTGTTTTTATCGAGGCTGCTGCTAATAATTCAATTTCTTGTTGAATAAGAATTTGATTTTGAATGTTAATTGATTGATCTTGTGTTTGTAATCCTTGATGATTGGATATGACTATTTTTAAATAGTCGTTTAATGCTTTTGCTGGTGGAAGCATCAAATTTTGCCTTCTTGATACTTCTTCTGGTGTTATAATCTTATTTTCCTGAACTGGACTTATTTCTTTTAAAACATTTTCAAATTGTAAACGAAGTCGTGTTATTTCATTTTGCTCTACAAGGAGTAATTCTTTCCAATGTAGGCTCAAATATCTCAGATTTGTATGTGCTTCTTTTACAATTTGAGCAGCTGCATCGTTTGCTGGTATATCTTGTTTAACTACATTGTTATTTTCATTACCACCTGAAATTTTGAATATTTAAGTAAATTGGAGTTGATAATGCGAAATGATAATGACAATTCACTGATAATTTTTTTTTTGTTCGTTTAATAACAAAAGATGTAAGGTTTTAAATTTCTTAAAAATTTGAATTTACTTCTATATGATATTTGTAATAATACGTACACAATAAAAAATTTTGTGTGTTGTGTAATTTTTTTTTTAAAAGACACCAATTTTTAATAAATTTAAACACAAAAAATGAAAACAATTTCAACACAAATTTTTGTATTTATTTTTATAGTAGGATATGCTGTATTTAAAAGTTAAATAATAATACAAAAATTGTGTACATTTTAATCTGCACAAAAAAATATGTATTTAGTTTGTTTAGAATGATTATTTGTTACAAATTTTGTGTTAATTTTTATCTTTCTCTTTTAATTGTGTATAACTGCAGGATAAAAAATATTTCATACGAAAAGAATTTAATTGTTTGTTTACCTTTTATTTCTACGCATAATTGAAGTAAAATCAGAATAAAAACAAAATAAAGTGTTTTAAAAAACATACTCTTTAAATAATTGAAAGTTTAAGAATTTTTGGTTATTTCTTTATGAACTGCATTCTACTTTCGAATTACACGTTTATATACTAGTTATCATTAATATTACGATGATTAAACCAATAAATTATATGTGTTTATCTAAAGTCAATAGAAGCAGAGGAAATTAATTACTCTTGTAAAAGTAGAAAACTGACATGAATGAATGAAATAAAAAAAAATTAAATATTTAAAAAACGTCGATGTTTTATGTCGAAATAAATTGTCATTTTAACAATAATTTGATAAAATAATTTGAAAATGAAATAAAATATTTATGATCAAAACCTTAGCAAATAATGTAAAAATTATTTTTTTGTTTCGATTTCATATTGATCATTTTAAAAATAAAAAATTTTAAATGTTATCTTAACTATATTTGTTGCTTATTGAATCAGCTTTTTTTCACTCTATTAAATTGATTTCAGCTAGGACTCAGACACGTGCATGTGACAAACTTCGAGAATCGAATTCACAACTTTTAGATTGCTAGACCGTCATTCTGGGAACTAAGCCATAAATATTTTTAAAAAGACAGTTAGAAATGATATGTAGTTCACGTCAAATTTTATGCAAAATTTCAAGTAATTGTTTTAATAATTTTTAGCAATATGTAATGAAATTAAAAAAATTTGAAATTGAGAAACAAAGCATAAAATTTTGCTTGTTTTTCATCGATTACTTTGAAATACTTTTATTTTTTAAACTTTAAAAATCATTAATGTCTACGTGATTGCTAATTGTTTTTTTATCATTATTTTACTTTCTCAAAGAGAAAGCTTTGTAACCATGAAAACTTTTAATTTATTTTTTTTTCTCGACGTTTTGAAAGTTCCTAAACTTTAAAAAAAAAAAAATCTTTTAGAAAAAGTCTGTCTGTTGGTGTGCGTTGCGTGCGCGCGCTTGTATGTGTGTGTGTGTGTGTGTGTGATAAATTTTTTTGAAAATAATATTGATTAAAAATTTTGTATTTTTTTACTATAAATTATTTAAGAACTAATTAAATTTTGAAAGAAAGTGGACCTTATTTAGACTATTTCTGATGAAAAATGAAATTTGTTTTTTAAATTTAAAAGTACTGAATATGTAGCTATATTATAGACGATTTTAAAATTTATATATTTTTTACACTGTTGTAAATGTTTTACATAATTTTTTGGGTAACTTTTCAAATCATATTAAATTTATGAATATTATTAATAGTGTAATAAAAGCATCCTACAAAAGCGGTTAGCAACTTATTTAATTTTATAAAATTAAATTTTCATTCTTAAACGATACTTTTAAGTGTCAATTTGTTAATTGATCTATAATAATTCCCATTTCATATTAAAAATCAATAAACTTTCGCAAAGATTAATGATCCTGAAATAAGCAGTAGAGAAGATTGATTATAAAATGGTAATGTTTGGCTAATTGATAAGTTCACAAATAAAACTGGTTGGAGCAATTCTTCAAAGTCATTCTACATTTAGAATATTATTGACATTAATTGATTTTTCCAATTTTTAAATAACTTTTAATGATTAATTATAAGTACAATTTTAGACATTATAGGTACCTATTCGCAGAAAAAATCTGTTTTAATAAATCAAAATTTTTCAATTTAAATTTAGAAGAAAATAAATTAATGATGTTATTAAAAGAAATAATCTTGCATAAAGAAAATGATTGCAAACATATGCTGAGTTAAGTAACTAAAAGATAAAAATAGAAAATTTTACAGCTAATTGTATTTATAACTTAAAGTTATCTACTTATAAATCATGAAATACATCATTCTTTACCAAATAAAAATGTATTGAACCCGAGAATAACTTTTATCATTACAATAATTTGATTTGTTTAACAACATTTCTTAATTATGGTTGGGATAATATGATAATAAAGATACGGAACATTAATTGATAGTTAGTTATTCAAATTTTAAAATTAATAGATTTTTGTAAATAACTTTTTTTATATTTTATTATTATAAGATGAAATTGTACTTCAATAGATTTCATTTAGCAATGTTGAGATTTATAAAAAAAACCTTAAAAAAATATGTTTTAAAAAAATTTAGTTTGGTAATAAATTTTTAGGTTTTATCCGAATAATTATAAGCAATAATAAAAACGTTATGCAAAATTGAAATATATAATGTATTTATAAAGTAAGTATTTCGTTGAAAATGAACAATAACTGACGTTATAGATTTAATATAGTAAATATTATCAATTTTTTCTATTCAAATCAAAATTGTAAATCGTTTACAAAATTTTAAATAAATAATTAATTTAATTATTTTTGAAATAATATTCTTAAAATTAATTACAAAGGCTCAAAATAATAAAAGAAAAATTAACAAAAATTATCTTATCCAGAAAATTAGAAAAAAATTATATTCTATCCGAAAAGTTTCCACATTACGCAAATTACTTGGCCCTAAAAAATCAAGTAAATTGATACTTATTTATAACTTCTTAAATTGAAAAAATTTGAATCGTTAAAGAGTTAATAATTATCTTGTATTATCATTTTTTTAATAGTGGGATATTAAAAGTTCAAGTGTAGTAGCAATTACTCTTAAAAAAATGTAGTAGCTAAGAATTAAATAAATAATAAAAGTAAAAGGTTTTAATGATTTTTAGAAAAAAGTAAAAATAGTTATCAATTTCAAAATACATATTAATTTTTATAATTAATTTATTAAAATTTATCAGTAAATATTTTTACATTTCTCATTAAAATCAAAATTTAAGTTTTACATTTTACACATGTTTTATTAATTAATTTAATATTATTAATTTTTAATATTCATTCACTGATCAGAATAATTGTAAAATCATTTAAACTGCCACAAAAATTATCTTAATTTATCTTTAAAATGCTTGTTATTTAGACCAATTTATTCTTTTTTTGTCCTTTTAATCCTACTGATCTTCCTTGAGTTCCAACTCCCACTTGTTCTTCTACTTGTCCTGTGTTCCCTCCTGGTCTCATATATGTTCTTTGTCTCACTGCTAATTGTCTTTGTATATATTCTGTATTTACATTATTTAACAAACGATGAAAATTCAGTGCAACTGGCATTATGGTATTACGTTTTATTATAATTTCATCTCGCGTTGGAAACCTTGGCGTTGGCGAAAGAGCATCCACAATTTTTATAGTTTGATCTAGATTAAATCTTTCTTGTAGTATTTCTTTTTGTATCATAGGAGGTACTTCATTCCAATGTTGCAATACTTGCAACAAACTTACATAAGTGTGTGCTAAGTTTGATGACAAAAATTGAATTTCTTGTTGAATAAGAATTTGATGTTGGATGTTGGTGGATTTATCTTGTGTATGTGATCCTTGGTGATTTAACATGACTATTTTTAAATAATCATTTAGCACTTTTGCTGGTGGAAATATTGCATTTTGTCTTTTTAAAACTTCTTCATTTGTTACAGGTTTATTATTTTTTATCGGACTTATTTCTTGTAAAACGCTTTCTAATTGTAAACGAAGTCGTATTATTTCACTTTGTTCCACGGAAAGTAATTCTTTCCAATTATAGTATAAGTGTTGTAAATTTAAAAATGCTTCTTTTACAGTCTTAGCAGTCTCATCGATAATCGCAGATGATTTTGCTGATATACCCTGTACAGGCACATTATTATTTTCATTGCTACCTAAAATTGTGAGTAATTAATTCAATTGCTTATAATGTAAAATTCTAATGACAACGAAAATTCATATATATATATATATATATATATTTATATTTTTAACATGATGAGAAATGCTAATTTTTATAAATGCTAAAAATGTCTATTGTGTATAATTTTGTTTAAAACAACATAGTTCCCAAAAAAAATTCACTTTTTTCCGTTGTAATAGTGTTTTTTAAATTTTTTTAGCAGATTTTCTTAACACACAAAATCACTGACAATCACCGTTACTTTATAATCTATCTTTCTGACAAGCTGAGACAATATTTAAATTTTATTTGCAGTACTTTAAAGCACGAGATATTTGCGAAAAAAGATAAGCTTAAAAATTTATAGATTTATAGTTAAAAAATAGCTTGTAAGGTACAAACTAAAAACCTAATATTTTATACTTAAAAAAAGTGTAGAAAATGTTTTTATTTATAGACAAATTCAGCTTAAAAATTTAGTTAGTGTCCACGTTTATCTTAAAGTCTATAAAGTAGCTTGGTACAATCCACTTATTGGTGAATAATTAATTTTTACAATTTAATTTCAAAGAATTTAAGTATGTTTAATGCTAAATAGATGTAATTTTTTTTACCTTTTACTTGCACAAATAACTGAAGCAAAATCAAAAGAAAAGTAAAAGAAAATGTCTTGAAAAACATAACTATCAAGTATAAAAAAGTTAGAGATTTTGATTATTTTAAGTTAAAACTGAATTTTGCTTTTAAATCATACATTTATACACAACTTATCTCTAATATCTCGATGTACAAGCGAATAAATTAGATTAGTCAATGTAATGTCAATATAATCAGCAAAAAATTACTTTTTACAAAAGAATTAAGAAGTACGAGTTTAATCTAAAAAATTATGTGATTTAATTATAATTATAATCTTAAAAACCGATTTATTGTAAAAAAGATTATAAAATAGTTTTTGGCAAAATGTAAATATTAGTATAAAAATGTGTTGAGTGCATAAATTAAGTAGGAATCCTATAAATAAATGCACAAATTATTGTACCATTATTATGTTAAGTGTAATTTTTATCTTTTTTATATATTGTTGTACCACTACAACTCTGTGTTTTTTTATAAAAATTGTAAATTAACAATATTTTTTATGTTGCCTAGTTTTTTTTGTAAATTAATTCAATAATAATAAAAATAGTTTTCCAAAAATAATTGTTTGTTACAAAGTATTCATGATCAAAATTTCAACGTTATATATTACAACAAATGGTCTTAATTAAAATCTTAAAAAAAGATTGTATAAGTATTTTTGAGTGAGCACAGTGACTATAAGAAACATCAGCTTACACGACACTTGTTTTTTTAACATGTATTTAGCATAAGCTCGTCATGTGGCTTTGTTTACATTTCTGCTTATATCTTTTGATAATGGCTGATTATTTATGTATATAGGGTGCAGTTAAAAAATTTTAAAATTTAAAAGGTTGAATTTATTTTCTCATCTAAATGTTCGATTGTAAACTAAAAAATCCAAACAGAGGAATAAAATTTAGACGGAAGTCTATTTGGACGAATGGGAATTTATCCAAATTCTATTTTTTAATTAAATTTCAAATATCGCTATAGGTTTATTTTGTACCATTTAACGTTATTCTTCCAAGACTGCGTTGCATATCTAGTTAAGATTCCAATTCTTGAATAATATATTTTTTTAATGACTGTTTTAAAATGTAGTTTATTGAGCAATCATAAAAAGTCCATTAAACATTAAAAACGCTTTTAACGGCCATAAGTCTACTAAAAATTTTTTATAGCTGTTTTTCAAACTAGTGCATTTAATCGCATTTTTTTTTTTTATAACATTTTACAGTATAATTTTTAACAATAGATCTTTATATTTTCCAGCCAACGATACATACATACTTGCAAAAGCTCGGATCGAAGCAAAGTGCTTTTGATTAACTATAATTTAAACGAAATGTCTTACATTCGAGATGCTTTGTAGATTTAATTAGGAGTTGGTAAAAATTAAAATTTTTATCGAGAGAAAAAAATTAAAAAAAAAACTGTCGTTCTTGACCGAATTTAACTTATTTTTCAGAGAATATATAAAAAATAATAAATTAAATTAAAAAAAAAATATATATTTACCTGTACGTCAAAACTATTGCCGAATAATCGAACTTTTCTCCAAAAGCTTCTTGCGTAAAGTTTGGCAACGCACTCGATCATAACCTCGAGTCTACGCCATGCCTCTGGTGTAATCCAGGACCATTCATCATTTATCGGATTCAAATCAGCTGGCAGTCTACGATGATGAAGATCGAAAGCATGAAGGACCTCGTGGCTTATGACGGAGCCAAGGGTTGCGTAGGCGGAATATGCTGGTCCACCGTCCCATGACCATGACCACGCTGTCATCATCGCCAATGGTACGACTTTTGATTTTTTTTTTTTTTTAAATGTAACATATTTTTTTTTATTATTAATTTAGAATAAAATTTGGAAAAAAATGAAAATAAAACTATAAATATTTTGGTTTTTTACACAGGTTTTTACTATTTTTTTTTTTTCGAAGCGAATTTAAATTCTACTTATGAGTAATAATCAATAGTAGATATGATCTTTTATTACATCACACCAACTTATCTTTACCAGCTCCGTAACTACAGTAATTAATCGTTACATTTGAAATTCAATTAGTTGTGCAAAGTTATAGTGGAAAATAAGTTAGAATTATTTTAAAATTTACATCTTTAAAATGTTATTATTAATTATTATGATAGATTTTTAGTTTTATTTATTCAATGATGTTATTTTTATAAAATTATAGAAAATAAATTGTAGCAGTTTTAAATACTAAAGACAATTTTTGCTTTTTTTAATATAATCAACTTTTTTTTAGATAAATAAATTATGAATCTCTCACCAATGGAATTCGATGATGCTTCATAATAAGCGTTGACGGTAAAGGGATAGTGCCACCTATGAATATAAGAACAATATGTTATGAATATTTATTCATAAAAAAATATGTTTTAGAATAGTGAATTCATGAATTTTCTTTCTATCCAATTCTTAATTTAAATAACATTTAAATATTTGTCATTTAAATTGTTAATGTAATGATAAAAATTTATACAATTTTATTGACATTATAAAATTTATTTGGTTAATTATTCTGGAATTAATGTAAATAAATTTTTTTTTGTGCTTAACTTATTTCAATAAAACGATGATAACGAATAAAATGACGATAAGCGTTTTACTTTTAAAATGGTATTGATGATGGTCATGATGATGATGATGATGATGATGATGATGATGATGTTCTCATTTCTTCTCTCTTACTTTTGTGTTGCATTTCTTTGCATTTGGCTTTCCGTAGTTCTAATTTGTTGAAATCTTCTTAAAATCGTCGTGAAAAAATCATCTTGATTAATAACGACCTATTAAAACAAAAACAACAATTTTTTATTAAAATTCATAATTAATTTATTCAAACTATAAAAACTTATAGAAAAAAAAATAAAATAAAATTCACGATAAACATCTTTATATTTTATCAATGTTATTTAATCTTTAAAGTATTATAACCTAAAGTAAACAGTAAATTTCAGCCAAAGTTTATAAAAGATCATATTACATGATAAACACAGTAGTTGTAGTTGTAGTAGTAATAGGAAACAAACCTTCGACATTTCTTGTGCCAACAAACTTTCGTTTAGATATCCCGGCCAAATTTGAAATTTGCCTCGTAAAGAACGTAATCGAAATACTGCTTGGGTTCTCGTTTCTTCATCCAGCCAAGGCATTACCAGCATCCGTTCTGCAAGCGTCTCTTTAATACGCTCGAATAAAACGGTAACCTGAAAAAAAATATTAAAACGATAAAAAAATTTTATTTTTATTTTAGAGAGTAAAATAACAATTTTTTTATTGTTTTTCGTCTATGTAAGTAAAAATTTTTATCGTAAAAATATTTTAATTGCTTATGTGATGCAAAGTATAGCAATTATAATTAATAAATCGTTAGAAAAATTTACAATGATATATAAACATTACAAGTTATATAAACATCACGACATTAAGATACTCTCTTTTTCTGACTAAAATCTCTTTCTATTAAAGTCAGCAAAGTTTCTTATCTTTCACAAACAAGAAAAGTAAACAGAAGCATTATAAACTTTTTCTTATTGTATCGAATAAAAAAAAAAAAAAATAAATAAGTTCTATCACAATCTAGCCAAAAGTAAAAAATAAGAGGTACAGTAAGCTAAAAATAAACATATTTTTAAAATGAATACAAGTATCTTATTATTTTTTTTTTTAAGAGAAAAATAAGAAAAGCTTACCCTATTAACAAGTAGTTCCAAAAAATCGGTATTATATTGCTGTACATAAAGCATACCAACAGCCTCACTAAAAACGTTTTTAGTAAGCTTGACGCAATTTTCGCTCCAGTTAACGCTAGTTGTTACGTTCACGATGTCGTGTAATACATCTGTGGCGTAAAGTACCAGTAAACCGTTGTGAATCATTCTGTAAATGGTTGAAATCAAGTTGTTAATGATGTTTTAAAGTAAAAATAAAAGGAAATTATTGTAAATGAATTGGAGAATCTAAAAATTTAATTTATGTAAGATAAAAATTTATACATTTAATTATTTTAATGAAACCTATAATTTACGAAAATTAAGTTTATAATTTTATAACAAAATATACATACAAACGTGATATTATCTATTGTATTAAATAGATGCATCATTTTATTCGCGTTACTAAGCTCATAAATTTTATACAAGAG
>JAPYZE010004594.1:0-10828 GCA_030522805.1 Leptomastidea abnormis
TTATTATTAATTTAGGATTACATTTTCACTGCAAAAACACTACAAGTAATTTTTAAAATTTTAAAAATACAGTCTAAAAAATTATAGTCTATGCAAGGTTATATTTTTAAAAGAATTAAGAAAAAAAATTAATTAAATAAATAAACAAAAATTACGTGTTACTATAAAAATGAGAAAGATTAAAGAATAGAGATTAAAACAATTAGAGCAACAATAACATTGAATAATAAAATATACTACACCAAATTTAATAATTTTTGACACACCCAATGTTTACAAAAGTGACAGTATATCTCACGTTAAAAAAAAAACTATTTAATACAAAATTATACTATTTTTAAATAAAAAATATACAAAACATACCTTGACCGGCTCCTGTAATAAGGATACGTTTTCCTTCAAAGGATATATTCATATTATCTGCAAATTGCTCCAGCTCGACTTTACACAGCAGCTCGACTTTACACAGCAGACTACGTTTTAAAATGGACTACACAAATCACTACTCTTCCTCTCTTTCCAATATTAAAACCAGTGAATTACAAGAGAATTGAGATAGACCAACGCATTTAAAAAAATTTAAAGTGGGGGATTGGTAGTTTAATGTGTAAGTGTATAAATGTGTGAGCGATTATAGAGTTGGCTTGGGTTATTGGGAAGGGGAAAGTTCACCGGATAATGATGATGATTACACGAACAATTTTTTTTTTCTGTTAACGAAAACTAATGATAAAAGAATGTCGTGAAGGTATAAACATGTAACTTTAAGTTATCTTCAAGTTAGTTGAAATATTGTTTTTCATTTGTTAAAAAAATTATTCGAATTTTTATTGATGCGTTATTGAATATTTATTTTAGTATTTTTTTTTTTATTTCGTAGAAAAATTTAAATTTTAAGTTTAAATAGTTTGAATTAAATATTCGTTTTGGTTATGAAATAAGAAATCCACCGTCAACGGGAAGACCTATACCTGTTACCATTGAACTTTTATCGCTAAGAAGAAATACTATTGCGTCAACAACTTCGTCCAATTCTGAACAAAAAATAAAATTAATTATTAACATTTAATTTTAACTAATATTTTTTCAATAAAATTTTTTTTTATATAAATAAATAAATAAATAAAAAATTAAATGAATTTTTAATATAAACAAATAAAAAAATTACCTGCAAATCGACCTAAAGGAATTCTACTTTTCATAATAGCACCTCTTTCATCTTCACCCCAAATTCTTCTTCCCAATTCAGTCATAACTACCGTAGGCTGCACACAATTAACTCTAATATTATGCGGACCCAATTCAAGTGCCAGGCACCTTAAACAATAATTAGCAAATTTATTATATCTTTACATTAAAAAAAATACACATAATAAATTATTACATACTTTGTTAACATAGTAACAGCTGCTTTAGAAGAACAATAAACAATATGATCCTTAAGAGCAGCTTCACTAGCCTGAGATGATAAATTAACAATGCTACCAGCAATTTTTCTCTCAATCATATTTTGTGCAACCACTTGAGAAACATTTAGCATCGCTTTGACGTTTATGTTAAATGTGAGATCGAAATCTCGTGGTGTTGCTGTAAGGCAAGGTGATAAAATTGCAATACCTGCATTGTTCACCAGTAAATCGATTGGTAAAATATTTTTAACGGTGGTTCTTGTTACATCCCAGTCGAGTAGATCGACGTAAATTGTTTGAATTTTTGGATCTTCTTTGGATAGAAGTTTGAGATTTTCTTTGTTGTTTGACAAAGTGATTACTGTGGCTTTGTATTTTGATAGACGTAGACATATTTCTTTACCTATTCCTTTTTATTTAGAATTAAGTTTGTAGTTGATTAAATAAATATTTTTGTAAATTTTAATTATTTGTTACAATTAATTGTTGTAATTTTTTTTTAATTTACCTTGACAACCACCGGTTACAAGAATTCGCTTATTTTCGAAGGAAATGTTCATCGTGAACAGATGGCAGTTGACTTAAGTTAATCTTAGTTATCAATTTATTAAATAACAAATAATCATATTATTTATGCTGATAAAAGGTGATGATAGATAGTACAAAAGATATTGAATTTTTTATATTTTTTTGCATTGCTAATCTTAAAACAAAGATATCAGTACGATTGAAATAACAAAATAATTTACAAGAATTAATTAAATAAGTTTATTATTTATTATTATTTTTAAGATGTAAAAAAATTGAGTAGCTTTATTTTATTAATATTGGTTTTTCAAACAGCAAGATATCCACCATCAACTGGAAGTTCAGTACCAGTTATCATTGAGCTGTGATTACCAAGTAAAAATACAACCGCATCAACAACTTCATGTGCCTCTGTAAATTATATATAAAAATAAAACAAATTATCTTATAAAGCTATGTAATATATAATTCAAGATTTTCAAAAATATACCTGCACAGCGATTTAATGCAATTTTACTCGTCAAACTACTTTCCCTTTTTTTATCAGCACAAAATATTTTTCCTAATTCGGTTGTTCTGACAAGTGTTGGTTGTATACAATTGACCCTAATATTATGTTGACCTAATTCCAATGCCATCACCCTATAAAAATATTAACACGATAAATACTATTATTAATCAGATATTTTTTTAAATATTATTATTAAAAAAAATGATTACTTCGTTATCATGTTAACAGCAGATTTAGAAGCACAATAGATAACGCTATCTCCATGAGCTCCTCTACTAGCTGTCGATGACATGTTTACTATGCTACCAGATATTTTTCTTTCGATCATATTCAGCCCCACTACTTGAGATATGTTTAGCATAGCTTTGACATTTACACCAAAAAAATAGAAAATCGATTGGTAAAATATTTTTGACAGCAGCTCTTGTTGCGTTCCAATCAAGTAAATCAACGCAAATCGTTTGGATTCTAGGATCTTCGTTGGACAATTTTTTCAAATTGTCAGCTTGATTTGACAGAGCAGTTACTGTGCCTTTGTATTGAGATAATCGCAAGCATATTTCTTTGCCAATACCTTTGAGTGAAATATAAAAAATAAGTATGATAATAAAATTGATAGAATAAAAATCTGTTATACAGATACAATAAAATTTACCTTGACATCCTCCTGTCACTAAAATACGTTTATTTTCAAATGTAATATTCATGATGCACTTAAAATGCACTACATTTCAAATGATATATTGTTACATTACTTTTATAACCGACAGTTGACAATATTTCTAAGCAGATAACTCGAGAAACTTAGATAATTAGATTCTTTTTTTTTGCAGTAAATAATTTATGTAAGAAGTTTCTCGAGATAGTTATTATAAAAGTTTATATTTTTGTAATTGGATGACTCTTGATTATAATAATAATTTTATATCATGTTAAAAGAAATCACTTTATAGTATTTTAATTTACTAGAATTATAAATCACTTGCATAAGTGTATTAAGTAACAAGTAATATTTTATGACAACTTTTTTACAAGTACTTGATTTAAGAAACATTAATTTATCATGATAGAAATTATTTATAAAAATATATTTATTGAAGAATTTATTGTTAATTTTTTACAATTAAGGATTTTATACAAGAATTTTTCTTTGTATAATATGTATAATATTTTGAATTGTGTTATTTTACAGGAAGCGTCGATATGACAGAGAAAGAGAAACAGCGGTAAATCCAACATTACCCTGGAGAAGGAGTAGGTACAAAAATCTGACGCTAAACACGCGTCGGTTATAATTCCGATTTCCAAAGTGCGTCATTAGATATTTCATATAAAAAAAAATTTTAATTTACATCTCAAAGTTACTTATACAAAAAAAAAAGAAAATAAAAATGAATTCAAGTGAAATAAAAGTGGATAAAGAGGATGTGACAGAAGTTAAAACAGAAACATTTAGTTATAATTGGAAAATAAACAACTTTAGCTATCTGTTCAAGCAACCTGGAGAATCTGTAAAATCACCAGTTTTCACACTTGGATCAAAAAATAAGATTGATTGTCAGCTAGAACTTTATCCAAACGGAAGTAAAAAGGAATACGAAAACTACTTGTCATTGTACCTAAATTGGCAACAGAGCAGTATAACTAAAGGCTATTGCAAGATGTTACTGATTAACAACCAAAAGCAAATAATATCGAGTCTAATAGTTGAATTAACGAAGAAACCGGTGTACTTAAGAGGAATTGGTTCTCCTCGATTAATTGAAAGCTACAAAGTTATAAATACAGCATTTGACCTATTTAATAACGATTACATAACAATCCACTGTGAGATTGTTTTGTCCTCCGATAATTTGAGTTCAGTAATCGAAGGTAAAAAACGCAAGTTAGAGGTAAGCTCAGGACCAAGTTGGCTCAAGAAACTATTCCTTGAAGAGCGTTTAAGTGACCTTAAACTAATCGCAGTTTCATGTGGCCAAAGTCTACCAGCACATAGAAGTGTGTTAGCTGCTTGCAGCCCTGTGTTTGAGGCGATGTTTACTCATGATATGCTGGAGCAGAAATTAGGCGAGGTAAAGATTGATGATTGTGAGTATGAGGTAATCAAGGAGATGCTCCGCTTCATCTACTTGGGTAAAGTGGATGACTTGAAGTCTATTATATTTGAACTGGTCAAAATAGCTAATAAGTATCAGATAACTGAATTGATTGAGTTTTGTGAAACAGCATTGATCGATGAAATTTCAGTTGATAATATCCTCAAAATTACTACCTTGGCTGATAGCTATAATATGGAGCAACTAAAAACACTTGCTCTTGATTTTGGAAGCCTGCATCTTAAGGAAGTTTTAAACTCGAATGATTATAAATCTTCAGAGTATCCCCAGGCAATGCAGAGTATCCTTGAAACATTTGCTCATCAATGATGATTATTATATGTGTTATCAATGACATTGATGATTTTGCGATTAATACTTTAATTGTCTTTTTTATATATTTTTAAAATTAATGTAACGAGGCAGTAGTTTTGATATAGATTATTTATTGTATAAATAGATTAAACTCTTATATAATCTATTTGTTTAATTTAAAATATATATTAACTTTAATTTTATGCATTGTAAGTCTTTTAGTTAAATTATAATAATATTGTAAAATTTAGAAAATAATATTTCCATTGCCATTGTTTATATATAGTTAAAAAACTTTCTGATTTATGATAAAACTCAAATGAAACCAAATACACAATATAATTTTTAAATATACATTATAATTTTAATATAGAATATAATATATAAATAAATAATAAATAACTACAAAAAAAAATTATTTAAATTTTAAAATTGTGATAAATACTAGTATATTGTAAAAAAAATTAAGCTTATCAATATAAACAAAATTTCTTATTTCAATAAAAAAATTTGTCAAATATAACTGTACTCCATACATAATTATTTAAATTTCAAAATAAAAAAAAAACAATTAATTAACTTAGTAATACAATTTAAAATTTAAATGATCATCACATCACCTAACTTTCATTACATTAATAAGGTTAGGATACGGTCGCCATTGACGCCATTGCTTATTCAACGTTGATTTCTTGTAGTATGTGTAGTACATACACTCGGTCAGTTGAGAGTTTTAAAAATCTAAATATATTTGTGGTATAAGTAGGTTAGTAAAAGATAAAAAATTTTAAACTATAGAGACACATATATTTTTTTCATACAAAAAAAGAAGTTTTAATTTGATTACTTATATAAACAAAAATAGCAATGAGTTTAAATGAAATCAAAGTAGACAAAGAGGATATGTCAGAAGTAAAAATTGAAAGATTTAGTTACAAATGGAAAATAAAAAACTTTGAGTATCTACTCAAACAGCCTGGAGAATATGTGCTATCACCAGTTTTTACATTTGGATCCAAAAGTAAAATAAATTGGCAGCTTCAACTTTATCCAAATGGAAATGAAAAAAAAAACGAAAATTACTTATCATTGTTTTTACTTTGGCAACACAGCAGTATCATTAAAGGCCGGTATAAGCTGTCACTTATTGATAATGAACAGAAAAAACAACAAAAGAAAATAGGTCATTTAGAAAAAAAGACAACAAAAGAACCAGGAATAGGTTTTCCACAATTCATCGTGCGAGATGAATTAACAAAAACGATTGGTTTGCTATCTAATGACTGCCTAACATTCCTCTGTGAGATTGATTTGTCCTCAGATAACTTGAGTTCAGTAATTGATAATAAAAAGCGTAAATTAGAGCTAAGCTCAGGACCAAGTTGGCTCAAGAAGCTATTTCTTGAGGAACGTTTAAGCGACATCAAACTAATCGCAGTCCCATCAGGTGGCAAGAGTCTACCAGCACATAGAAATGTTTTGGCTGCTTGCAGCCCAGTATTTGAGGCAATGTTTACCCACGACATGCTGGAGCAGAAATTAGGCGAGGTGAAGATTGAAGATAGCGAGTATGAGATAATCAAGGAGATGCTGCGCTTCATCTACTTGGGTGAAGTGGAGGACTTGAAGTCTAACGTATTTGAACTGGTCAAGCTAGCTGATAAGTATCAAATAGATGGATTGGTTGAGCTCTGTGAACATGCGTTAATGGACCAGATTACAGTTCATAATGTCCTCAAAATCACTACCTTGGCTGATAGCTACAGAATGGGACGTCTAAAAACACGTGCTCTTGATTTTGGAAGCCTGCATCTTAAGGAAGTTTTAAACTCGAATGATTATAAATCTTCAGAGTATTCTCAGGCAATGGAAAGTATCCTTAAAAATTTTGCTCTTCAATAATGATTTTCATAGATGTTATCAATGACATTAATGATTTTGTGACTTGTACTGTAATTGTATTTCTTTTTATACTTTTAAAATTAATGTAACAAGTCAGTACTTTTGATAGATTATTTATTGTATGTATAATTGAAATTTTTATTCAATCTCTTAATTTAACTTAAAGTAAAATACCGTTAATTCAGTCTGTTTTATTTCCTTTAGTTAAGTTATTAAATAATTTTGAATAATTTAGAAATTGTATTTCCGCTGAAAATGTTTATTGTTAAGAACTTTTTGATTTATCATTATTTAATTGAATTATGTTATTACTTTATAATATTAAATGAATATAAAAATACAATCTTAATTGTTTATTTTATTACAATTATTTTTTTTACAAATTATTAAGTTAATAAAGTTTATAATGATAGGAATTATTAAAAAAAATATTTATTCTTGAATGTATTTTTATTTTTTATAATTGATAATTTTAAATATATATTTACTGATATCAAACAGAAAGGTATCCGCCATCAACTGGAAGTTCAGCTCCAGTTATCATAGAGCTATGATTGCTAAGTAAAAATATGATTGCATCAACAACTTCATGCACTTCTGTAAATTTTATTTAATGATTAATTTATTGAATTAATAAATATTGTAAAAAATTATCAGTGATACATACCTGCAACCCGAAGTAAGGGTGTTCTACTAATTAATTGATCGACGTTACTAACTCGTTTACCTAATTGCGTCAAAACGACTGTTGGTTGCACACAGTTGACTCTAATATTATGCTGACCTAATTCAAGTGACATTACTCTGAAATTTTTGCACAAATCTTTTTGTAAAAAAGTTTTATTTAGTTAAAATATTTATGTTACATAATACTTAAAGAATGGTATTCATAATAACAAAATTATCATTAATAAAAAAAAAACCTTTATTTCACATTATAAAAAAATTATCTGTTATGCACAAAACCTTTTCACATTGAGATTAATTAAATAAAACTCACTTGGTCAACATATTAACTGCAGATTTTGATGCGCTATAAATTACGCTTTCCGGATAAGCTGCTCTGCTGACTATCGACGACAGATTCACTATACTACCATCCACTTTTCTCTCTACCATATCCTGTCCTACAACTTGAGATACGTTTAACATGGCTTTGACATTAACACCAAATGTAAGATCAAAGAGTTCAGGTGTCGTTGTCAAACAAGGTTCAAATTTTCCTATGCCTGCATTGTTTACCAGTAAATCTATTGGTAAAATACTTTTTACGGCATCTCTTGTCGCATTCCAGTCGAGTAGATCAACGCAAATTGTTTGGATTTCAGGATTTTCATCGGATAGTTCTTTCAAAGTGTCTGCCTGATTTGATAATGCAATAACTGTGCCTTTATATTGTGATAAACGCAAACATAATTCTTTGCCGATACCTTTACAAAAAATTTACCGTTTTCAATAATTAAATTTTTTTTAAATTATGAGTCTTATCAAATGGTATTTTTATTAATTATTTAAGTACGGTAAAATTCACCTTGGCATCCTCCTGTCACAAGAATCCGCTTATTTTCGAAAGTAATATTCATGATCTCTTGAATCACTAAATTTTAAACGACCAATACGTTTCTTTTATAACTAACCGTTACCAATATTTTTAAGCAGATGAATTAATAAACTCAGATAATTAGATGCTTTCATAAATATCATGATTTATTTTTATTTTGATTAGGAATCACACAGTGACAAAAACATTCATTTTGTGATAACAGAAATGACGTACAAGAAGACAACTTTTTTTTTATTTTTTTTTTACAATCAACGATATTATAATCTATTAAATTTCATAAAAAGTAACAGTATATTACAAAAATATGTTGATAATTAAAAAAAATTTGTTATCATATTGCGCCAAGTTATAAGTCTTTTTTAAAAGTATAAAATCTTAGCAAGCCAGATATCCACCATCCACTGGCAACTCAACTCCTGTAATCATCGAACTTTTATCACTAAGAAGGAAAGTAACTGTATTAACAACCTCGTGTATTTCTGTAAATTAATATCATAAACTAATTAATTTGTATTAATTAAAAAACACGATCAATTATCAATTAATTACCATTCATTTTAAACCTTACCTGCAAATCGATGTAAAGGTATTTTGCTTTTGAACTCTGCTGATTTTTTTTCATCACTCCAGCACTTTCTTCCTAACTCAGTCATGACCACAGTTGGAAGTACGCTATTAACTCGAATACCTTTATCACCCAATTCCAATGCCATCACCCTAAATTAAATATTATTAATTTTAAAAATTAATCATTAATCAGAAATATTACAAAAATTCATACTAACTTCGACAACATATTAACAGCAGCTTTGGAAGCTCCATAAACAATCTGTTCATGAAAAGCAGCTTCACTAGCTATAGAAGATATGTTCACCATGCTACCAGCTACTTTTCTATCCACCAAATTTTGACCAACAACCTGTGATACATTTAACATCGCCTTGACATTGACGCCAAAAGTAAGATCAAAATCTTCGGGTGTTATGGTAAGAGCAGGAGCTAAAATTGCAACTCCAGCACAGTTCACTACATGGTCGATGGGTAGGACACTTTTTACTGCTGTTCTTGTTGCATTCCAATTTAGAAGATCGACGTGGACGGTTTGGATATTTGGATGTTCTTTTGATAATTTGATAAGGTTGTCTTTGTTGTTTGATAAGGCAATTACTGTACCACCAAGTTTTGAGAGGTGTAAGCCTATGTCTTTGCCAATTCCTTTGGTGTAATAAAAAAAAAATTTGTTATGATATTATTGGTAGCAAAAATGATATTGTAGGAAGTAACTTAATTTTAGTTAAATGATTGAATTGTTAAAACTTACCTTGGCAACCACCAGTGACAAGAATACGTTTGTTCTTGAATGAAGGATCCATGATGTATGTACACAACAACTTGCTTCAAAGTCAATGCAAATTTGGAGTAGAATCGCGTGAAGGTTTATAAGTCATCTCTAATCAAACAGTCGTTCGTAATTAGATAAGTTGAAATGCGAAAACAGATAAGTGAATGACGTAAAAACGTTTTTTTTTTAATTTTTTGTATTATTGTGGATATGATGTAGTAGATTTCCATTATTTCTTAATATATATATATAAAAAAAATTTTTTAAATTTTAAAATAATAAAGTTTTAAATAAAAAAAATTATTTAAAGAATACAAGTATTTTTTTTTATTACTCGACTTGAGTAATAATTTTTCTCAAGATAATTTGCAGTTTTAATAAAAAAAAAGTGAAATTTATATAATATTTGTCAATTGTAACAAATGAACAGTAATATTTTTTTTCAAATTTTATTTACCAAGTATATAAAAAGATTTGTCATTGATAGGACATTTTAGTTATTATCAAACTTTAGTTGCTGAGTAAAAAAAAAATATCGTGTTAACAAACTTCGTCTAGTTATTTTAAAAAAAATTCTAATTAGTGATAAGATTATTAAAAATAGAATTGTGACCTTGAAGAAAATGCTTATCAAGGACGATTAATTTTTAATTCAAAATTTAAATGCGAGCTTCTCAAACTATTACCAGTTTGGTATTTTTTCAAATTAAAAATTTCAAATTTGTGTAAAAATATTGATTTATCAAATAAATCATTAAAGTTATGATAGGTCGATAAGAAATTCAAAAATAATAGTTTTCATTTTATTTATTGATGAACAATACAACAGTTGCAGTCTGATTTATGATTATAATTTTTTCTTTTTTTATTTTTATAAAGAGAAAATAAATAAAGTATAATTTACAAAAAGAATAATCTAATGAATATGGTATCCTCCATCAATTGTAACTCCAGTACCAGTAACCATTGAACTTTTGTCGCTCAAAAGAAACATGATTGAATCTACCACTTCAGAGGGCTCTGAAAATATATAAATTTAATAAAATTCATTACCTCACAATTATAAAAAATTATCTAAAGATATCTCTTAGCATTTTACTGTATCGCTATCAACGTAATAAGTTCAAAAAAAGTATTTTGAAGTGACCTTGAACTTGACCT
>JAPYZE010004595.1:0-20106 GCA_030522805.1 Leptomastidea abnormis
AGAGAGAGAGAGAGAAAGAGAGAAATGTCTGGCTGGTACACGCTGGCCGCTTGTTGGCGAACAACTAAGCTTGAGAGCGCGATGCCGGAGGGTCGAAAGCTCTCTATACTATACTCAGGCTGCAGCAACAGCCTGCCTCGCTCAGCCGCCGTCTCGCACCTGCTGGCTCCCGCGCGATCATCTTGCGGCGGCGGCGGCCTCCTCTTCCTCCTCCCAGATCAAACGAGAGTAGTTTTTCCTATATTTATACGTGTATCTATATACCTACATACGTAAAATCGTCGTCGTCGTCGTCGTCGTCGTCGTCGACAATACTCTGAACAAGAGCAACTCGTAATGCTTGAAGCAAACTTACATTACGCCCCGGCTAATGACTCTACGAGAGCTGCAGCTACAATCAATTTCTAACCCGCCAGAACAAGAACATTAAAATTATTTAATTTTTCAGCTCTTAAATCTAATTAAACTAGTCGAAAAGCTTGTAAAAATAACACAATTTTTAAATTAAATTAAATTTACAAATACCTACATAAGAGTACATTTATGAGTGTGATTACATAGAGTCTATAAAAAAAAAAGAAGAGAATAGGGGGAGTAGTATATATTATATAGTCAAGAAATTAATTGGAAAGTGGTGTGCGAGTGAAAGGGGGAAAGGAGGGAGTGGGGGGGGGGCTTATTAAATATTAATATGCAACAGAAGTCGTCGAGAGACACTTATATCTGCTGTAGCGAACGTCTTAGAAATATAGTAGATACGCGATCGACATGTCTTGCAAGAGCAATATCAAGAGTAATACTTGACAACCCTGGTCGAATATAATTTTTCTTTCGCTATGAGCTGCTGCAGCAGCAGCAGAAGCTTTTGAAACGAGCGCGCTCGTCTTTCCTGTCCCGCGAGAAAAAGAGAGAGAGGGAGAGAGTAAGCTTAGTCCGGGCAGTCTAATGTGAGAAGGCTCGAATGTCAAGCTCTCCCTTAGGTGTTATACGCGAGAAGTATCGAAGTAGAAGCGCTTGCAACTTTCCAAGCATGTGCGTACATTTTCGTATACACATGCAAGTACTTATGTGTACATTCACGAAGATACAGACGCGAGAATCTACAAATGTGTATGTACAGTAGCAGCAGCAGACAGTTATTCCTCTCTCTGATTTATAGCGCGTTCTATACCACAGAGACGACTATTACAGGCTAGCTGTCACTTGCTTCTTCAAGATTTACTAGCGATAAGGTTTGCGCGTTTTTCTCTCTTTTTTCTTTTTTTTCCTTCTTTTTCTTCCTATTGCAACCGTCTTGAGAGACTTATATTTTTTTACTGCTTTACTATACTAACTGCTATCGGCTCCCGTGGCTGGAGTCGACTTCTCCATCTTGATGATTAAGATCAACGTTTCACAGAAAATTATTATCGTTATTATTATTGTTACTATTATTGTTACTATTAAGGGTAGATATCAAGCTGCAGTATTGCTTGTATGTGTGCAGATAAAATTTGGCTCTTAAAATTTGGCTCTTATTTCGATTTTTTTTCTATGAAACATTATTATTTTTAAATTATTTGTTCATAAAATTATTACGAATTCATCAATTCGATAATGATTTTAAAGCCAGAGTTGAATAAATGTTTAATTCAGAAGAATTAATATGTTAGAGTAAACATTTACTCGTCCCTTACCTTCTTCTCCTTCTTTTTTTTCTTTTTTATGAGAAAATACAAGTGAGAGAACTGATATAATTTATATTATTTGTTACACAGAGAAGGCATGCACAGTTGAATTCTCGCGCGGTGAAAGCGCAACTAGATGAGCAGAGCCATCTTGAGGTACAAACCGTGAACAAGTAACAACAACAATTGACAAAAAACTTGCTCCTCATCTCGGTGTAGTTGCTGATCCGAGTTTCATATTTGTCAGCGCCGAACTTTAAAAAGTACGTCTCGCAACAAATACAAAGCAAGGCCTGGACTGAGGCCTAGCCAACGCTTGATTATCGATAAAACCTGGGTCTTGTTGTTATAGCAACCTGTTTCCTTGCACTAGCTGTCAAGTCGTTTCTCGGTTAACGAACCCGCGCAATAGGTAATATTTATTACACAATTTCTGCACATTACATTTACATATATAGAGAGATCAAGAGCTTCCGAGCCAACTAACCTATACAGACCACCTTGCGTTAGCTGCCGCCGTCACCGGCTCTTCTCTCGTCACTCGTTCAAGTTGTTTTTATACTCATCACTTTAACCACCTTATAGATTTCGAGAAGACTCGATAAAAGGTGTCAGTTTGAATTTTCAAAACTCTCCAGGATGGACAAGGCGATTTATCTACAAAAACAGGTTAGGGACAATTCCGAGGACTTGCAGAAGGAACTTCGCGACATGCAGGCCTGGGAGGAGCAAATGAAAAAGAAAGACTTTGAGATACGTAACGCTAAGGATGATTACGTTTTGCCCCCGGTCAGGAGTAAAGTCAAAAAGAAGCCCGAGCCTGATACTGATCTTCTAGCCAAAGATCAACCCAGCAAGCTTAAGCGCATCGCTGCCTCGGACTATGCCTCGTGGGAAAAATTTGACGTTGTAAGTTGTTTTTTTCTCTTCTTTTTTTCTACTTTCATCTCCTCCAGATCTGGATCATTGTAACAGGTATGGTGTACCTAATTTACGATATTTATTATATGCAGGACAAAGCTTGTAAAGAAGTAGTGGATGAAAATAATACCAGTGAAAAAAAAGAAAAAATTTTTGAAATTCCATCGAAAGAGGAATTAGAAAAAGAACATGCTGAAGCTACAAAATACAAGGAAGAAGGAAATGTTTTAGTACAAAAAAAAGAATATGCAAAAGCTGTTGGCAAGTATAGCCAAGCCATTAAAACTTTTCCTCATGATGCTGTGTTTTATGCTAACCGAGCACTTTGCCACTTAAAATTAGATAAGTAAGTTTCTTTTTTTTTTTTACACCCTAAAAGATTATTTGAAAATAGAAAATAAATATTTTTTATGCATTTTTTAGTCTTCATTCTGCTGATTCGGATTGCACTCATGCCATAAAACTGGATGATAATTATGTAAAAGCATATCACAGAAGAGCAATGGTGCGAATTGAACTTAAACGTTATGATGATGCCAAGAATGATTTAGAGAAAATTTTATTGCTTGAGCCATCTAATAAAGAAGCAGCATCAAAATTAAAACAAGTACAGGAAAAACTTAAAAAATCAAAAAAGGTAATAAAGCAATAAATTTTTATTTTTTACACTTTCAAATCCATTTTTTTATATATAAATTTTATGTAAATTAAATACTTCTAGCCATTAATAATTGCTGAAAAAGACACAAGTAAAAGCAGTACAATTGAGAAAGCCATCGCTGAAAAATTATTTAGTAAAAAATATAATGAAAATAAAAATGAAAAAAATAAAATTGGTAAAGAAGACAGTAACCAAAGCGTTCTAATTGAACCTGTACAATCTAGTACATTAAAAAAAGGAAACCGTCTGATTGAAGAAATAGGAGAAAATGATGTTTTGACAGAAAAGAAGAAAAAGTCGGGTAAAAACGTGATTACTGAAAATTCCAATGTGGAAAAGCAAAAAACTCAATTTAATAAAAGTACTGTAACGAAAAAATTAAATGATACAGATAAGTCTAAGGAGATGTATACTCAAAATGACGATTTACCACCTTGGTTACCCAAATTAAAAGATGGGCTCAGCATTATCCAGCCTTTGAAAGAATCACCTCAACAATCTAAAACGGTAAAATTAATTGATTTCATTTATTAATTTATTATAAACATTAAATTTACTTTTGTCTTATTTTTGTTCCTTTTTTGTTATTTATTTATTTATTTATTATTTTTTTTTTAATAAAGACATTAAAAAGAATACCAGTCAAAGAAATACCAGAAAATCAATCAATATTTAGCAATATCACAGACGATATTAGCGAAAAATATATTGAAAAAGAAAAAATATACAACACTAATAAAACAGAAGAAGAACATAGTAATAATGAATGTAAAAATAAGAGTGATAATCAAGAAACTGAAAATTTACCTCCACCTCCAAAGTCATCAGTAGCATTTCTCACAAACTGGCAAAGAAATACATCCATTGAATTTAGATACAAATACTTGAAAGTAAATAAAATTTTAAGAAAATTTTATCAAGTTTCAAAAAATTGTAATGTGTACTTTTTATTTTCAGCTAATAGAACCAAAAAACATTCCAAATATATTTAAAGCCTCTATGGAATCTAATGTATTCAGTGATATTTTATTTATATTGAATAAGAAGTTTGTACCAAATGGTATTAAAGTGTATGACTGGCTGTATTATCTGTCAAAATTAGAAAGGTTCAAGGCTTTGATACTTTTTATGTCCCAAACAGATAAAGATGGTGAGTAGTAATTATTAAGCAGTCGAGTAATTAAATGAATTGATTAAGATTACTGATTGATTTTATTATTTCAGCATTGAAAAATCTCATAGACTCGTGTAAACTTAAAGAAAGCAGAACTGATGAAGAAATAAATAATCTTTATTTTGTCTATGAAATATAGAAAGTATCATTCAACTAAGTTTTCATGTAATTTATCTTGTACAGATTTATAAAGTTTAAATATTTTACATGAAAGTGATAGAGAACAATGTGCATTGAATTAATGTTAACAATGTTTACAGAAATAATATTTATTATGACTATGAGTCAATAAATGCAGAGTAGAAATTAAAAAGACTTTTTTTTTATTTTCTTAAAATTTAAAAATAATCCAAAAATGTGATAGAAAAAATTCAATTTTGCTTAATTAAAAATGAGTTTTTTTTTTTATTATAAAAGAAAATCATTAGCTTTTGTATCGGTAAAAATATTTGTAATTAGGTTTAAATTTAGTTTAAAGTGTACAGATGCAATAAAGCACCACAGCATATGTACAATAATTATTTTACTTTAATAAAAAGAAGAATAATGAAAAGAAATGAATAGCATCAGTTTTGTTGAACAATTACAACAGTCCTTGGAACAAAAACATGAAAAATTCAGCACGACGGAGAAGCGTCGAGAAGAGCTGTACTCGGCTGTCCGAACGAGTTTTCGCCGATAGGGCATTTATAACAGCGAGAACAGCAGCAGCAGCAGCAGAGCTATAAGGTACTCGCCAACAAAGAAACGGAGCAGGCAGGCAGGCGCGCGCGCGCAACGTCGTCGGCTCTTGCACGAGAGTGGCTGCTCTTGCAGTCTGCAGGCAGCAGCCGCAGTGGTCGGAAGCGAGTGTGCAGTAGTATAGGATAAGGAGTATAGTGACGTCGGCGTGTGGGAAGTGAAGGGCTGGGATTTATAGCAGCAGCGGCAGTCATGCGGTATCTGGCAGCCCTTGACGTCGGAACGACCACCATACGCTGTCACGTCTTGGACGAGAACGGCAGCCACGTGGCCTCCTCCTCGGAAAAGGTGCGCTATCCATATACACCTTTTCCCTTTTCAATATGACCATTGTAGTTCGGCCGGCCTGAATTATCGATTCCACCCGCGCCGCAGCTCAGCAGCTGTCTGCTCGTGTGTCTTATCACGCCGCGCGCCGCCGCCACCGCTGCTACTAACTCGATCTCGTTTGAATTTACGCGAGAGTGACGATTCGTTCCGGTGGCGTACCTACGCCTGTGTCCCACTTTATTATTGCTGCTGAAGGTTTTACGCGCTGTTGGGTTTGTTCATTGGAATTCCCCTGCTTCTTGCTGTTACATCTGATTGAAAGAATATAATTTTTGTTTGTTTCCCGCAATCTTATCTAAATTCTATACAGAACACACACGGACCTATATACGTTACATAAGGTTTATAATTTAATCGACGTGTTTATTATTAATAATACAGTTTTTTGCTTGATTATCGATGTAAAAAACATAAATATGTATCAATTTCAAAAGTAAATTTTAATTAACTAACAGTCAAACATTGTGAATATAAACAAGCTGTAAATAAAGTTTTATTTGACAATTTTGCGATCCTAATTCTTCAATACTGAAAATTTAGACTAATTATCATTATGAGCAACATTTACGTATTAATAATAAAGCATCGTAAATTTATTATTCTATAAACGAATAATAATAGAAGAATAAAGCGGGAAATAACATTATGTGCACAGGATTATTATGTTTTAAAACAGTGTTTTTGGATAATCTATAGTCTCTTCGCTGCAGGCTGTATGTACCTATATGACGTACAATTAATTTTAATAACGCTGAATTGCAAGAGCTGTTAACCGGCTATCAACAGCGCAGCGATAAGCCGCAATTATTGCAAGAAAATCGTGTCTATTCGGTTAGCATAAGAAAAACCTCGGGTAAAATTTAAGTTTAAAAAAAAAGACGAAATAACATAATAATTAATAAAACTCGAATTCCAAGGTAAACTTGGGGATTGCACTGCACACCATGTAGATTTTTTTATCGCGGACACACACACACAGACACACACACACACACACACACACACACACACACACACACACACACACACACACACACACACACACATGCGCACGCGGGCGTTTAAACCAATCCTAGATTGCAATTTTACAAACCGCATCTGCCGGTTGCTGTATACGAGATATGCAATACTTAAGAACTTGTTCAACATTCTGTAATATGAATAAAGAAAACGTGCGCGGCAAAGCTGCTCGTTAAATGATTATTAATTCAAAGTGCTTCTTTATAAGTATATGTACAAAACAGCGCCGCTGCCCTCTTTTTTAACTTCCTTCGTATGCAATAGTATAGCTGATATATGATTGACTCTGCTCAAGCGCAATTATTGTTTCATATATAAAAATAAATAGTTGGTCAAATAAACATTTTACCAGCGGATTCAATAACACTTACCTATTGTTTTGAAAAAAAATATAAATTTTTTTGTAATTTTAATGATACATGATGAGACCTTCTTTAAAACAGGTAGAACTTCTGTACCCCAAACCTGGATACGTTGAAATCGATCCAGACTGGCTATGGGAAGCTATAATTCGCGTCATGAAGCAGTGCTTCAAAGGTAAAATAATCGAGGCATTTGTTTTTTAAATTTTCCTCAATTTTTTATTTTTTTTTTTCAATGTGATAGCTCTTATATTCGGGCAAGAAGGTGCCAGTTCACGGTGCACAGCAACAAGGTGCCTGTTTGAAGTTGGCTACCTTGATTATTTTTATTTCTACGAATATTATATTTTATGGAGAAGAAAGAAGAGATTCAGCCAATTGATATATTATGTATAAAAAATTATTTAATCATTATTAAACATACAATTTTATTACGACTTAAAACAGAAGTAAAAAGCTATTTTTTTGTTTGCCACTTCTTGACTCGTAATTTGAATCGACACCTTCTTGCCCGAAGGCGACTATCGGACGATGTATGATACGATGTAATATAAGAAATACGTAAACGAGCATATGAGAGTAGTTTGAAAAAATAACTCAAGGTGAATTTTAGAAAGTGGCGTTGATGTGGCAAAGATCGAAACCTTGGGCATATCGACTCAAAGAGGAAGCGTCATAACTTGGAATCCGGAAACCGGCAAACATTACCATAAGTAAGATATTAAATTTTGATATACTATTTCAAAATAAAAATCATTAATCTTACGATTCTATAATAAAAATAATGTAAATAATAACCTGAGTAAATTTTTTTCCGGATTGAGTGCATAAAACGCGTTTTTCGCGCTTGTTGCAATTAGTAATTCATGTATAATATACGCTGAGTGTGCATGTATACAACTGGGTTGCATATATAGTTAAAGGATAATAGGAAGGCGAAAGATATAAAGTCGTGCTTTGAACTAGCGGTTTTGCAGCTTCATAACGTGGAAGGACTTGCGGGCGGATTCGCTGGTAAAGGAATGGGACAAATCCTTGTCAATGCGGGGCCTACGGTTTGGCTCCCGGCTTCTCTATATCGCCAGCCGAAGCAAAAGATTCCAAGCCGGCAGCGTCCTACGACTCATGAACACCCAGGTAATAGGCAGAGCTGTAAAAACATAGGCATTTCCATTCATTTTGCTAAATAGTTAATCTGACTCGGATTCTTTTATCTCATTTTTTTTGTCATCTTATATTGCCTTCGACCGTCTGTCCAGGATTATATTATTATCTGCCTCTTTTTGCTTGCTCGCTTGCTTGCTTTTATCTTTCGATCAATTCATTTTTTGTTATTTCCGAATTAATTATAATCAAGAACGAACGTTGCTCATTGAGAGCGGGGGAGCTGCGCGGTAATGTAGCAGGAAAAATAAAGCCTCTATGCGCAGGCAGTTGATTTTTTAAAATGCTTAATCATCGGGATTACAAACACATATATATAAGCTTGATAAAAAATAATGGCTTTTAAATCGTAATACGATGAGTGCGACGATTACAGATGACTCTCCGTTTATTGTGGGCGCTGCAGAACGTGGAAGGCCTGAGAGATGCCGCCTCTTCTGGGAAGGCTGTGTTCGGTGGCGTGGACTGCTGGCTTCTCTACAAATTTACAGGTCCATAATATATTTATAGCCTCTCTTATCCCTTTTTCCTTTTTCGAGCACAATTTGCAAATACATATTTTTTTTAAATTCTACTGAACGATTTTTTTTCTACGAACATATTTTAACAAATTAAAAATTACGTCAGTAGTGAAAGTAGGTATAGTAGTAGTAGTAAAAATTTAGTATACTTTAATTGGTTTTGGAGATACGACACTGTAATTATCGTATATAAAAAAATATACCAGTTGCGATGACTCGTATACATTTAAATGGTCAATGACCCTTGACTGTATGCTTTGTTTTTTATCATAACATTATATTTTTCTTTCTTCTCTCAAATAATCTAATCTTGTGTTCTATCAATGATTACTTCTTAGCTCGAAGCTTTTTTTTTATGCTTATAAGAAGATATTTTCTTGATACGATTGACGAGTATTTGATGTTGAATATAATTATTACTAGAAAAGATAATACTTATATATTCTAAAAACTTAAAAACAACTTAAAAAAAAAAAATAAAAACACAATAATATATTTTGAAATAAAAAACGAACATTTGAAAGCATAGATTTATAGTTTCATAAAAAATTCAAGGCAATTATTATACGTAATAAGCTCTTGATAGTTGTTTTTTCGTCTGACAAAAAACTAAGAGCAAGTTCGATTTGAATTGAAGAATTTGTTGGAGTCAGCTCATCGGTACATACATATCATAAAATTATATTAAATTTATATATAAGATCGATATACACAACATTCATACCATCCATATATAATACATAATCAACAGGCGATCACGTGTCGGACGTGTCGAGCGCATCGGCGTCCGGACTGTACGACCCGTTCACCCTGGACTGGGCGGGCTGGGCGCAGCGGCTGTTCGGCCTGCCGGGGCAGATGTTCCCGCGGGTGGTGGACACCGCGGGCGAGCTGGGAAGGCTGCCGGCCTCGCTGCTGGGCGCGGAGATCCCGATCGGCTGCTCGATGGCGGACCAGTCGGCCTCCCTCTTTGGCTTGGGCTGCCTCAAGCCCGGCGAAATCAAGCTCACCATGGGCACGGGCAGTTTCGTCGACGTCAACACCGGGCTCCAGCCTCACGCCTCCGTCAACGGTAATACCTATAAGAGCTGCAGCTGACCAAACCCCTTCAGCTGTATATCATTGCGCGATCATTATACTTATGGAGCTTTAGCCCATCATTATTATGTTCCTAATTGAATGTAGATTTTTATCTCTAGGATTATATTCTCTATATTCCAGGGCTTTATCCGTTGGTCGGCTGGCGTTTCGGCACGGAAATCGCTTACGTCGTCGAGGGCGCGGCTAACGACACCGGGAGCGTCATAGAGTGGGCCAAAGCTCTGGGTAGGCTTATATAGTATATACCTATTATAATTATTCTCATTACCGCAGCTGCTCAGCTCATTTTCCTCTTTTACATCATGATCATCACACTTGAAAGTAGATTGTATTTACATGTACCTATTTGTTGCCTGATGCCTTTTATAGAGCTGATCCAGAGTCCAAGAGACACTAGCGCACTGGCCGATTCTGTCAAGGACTCCGATGGCGTTTATTTCGTGCCTGCCTTCAGCGGCTTACAGGTTATTATTACCTACTTACACTTTTCATCGTGCAACAAATATTTCGATACCTATATATGTTACTTTGGCACCGCGAATTTTATGGGCATTATTATATATAATATGATTTATGTTCAACCTTGACGTGTTCTAATCTCTCAATTCTGCAGGCGCCGATCAACAATCAAAATGCAGCATCGGGATTCATCGGCGTCAAGCCGACGACTCGGAAAGCCCATCTAGTTCGCTCGATACTCGAGAGCTTGGTTTTCAAGGTGTTTTTGCTCTACGAATGCAGCCTCCACGAGACAAAATACCCTTATCAGTCGATAAGGTAATTGCTAAATAAGCTATACCATATCTGATTTTATAAATCCAGCCAGCGGCCTCCCTCGTCACGTTACTACTAAAAAAAAAGAAGAAAAATTATATAGTACAATAGTAATATTTTGTTAAAGGGTCGACGGAGGCGTGTCGCGGAACGATTTTATAATGCAACTTTTGGCCGACCTGACCGGTCTCGAAGTCGAGCGAAGCACCAGCAGCGAGATGTCGATTTTGGGAGTTGCATTTCTCGCTGGATTGCAGAAAGGTATTACTTGCAGTTTAATTAACATAATCTTACACTGACATGCATTATATCAAGTGAGAAGAGTCGCTTTTTCACGCTCTTACATATTTAATAATAATTAATCTTATATTAATCGACCAGGTATTTGGAAGAACAAAGAAGATGTATTGAAGCTTCGTAAAGTTGAAAAAGTTTTTCATCCCAACAAAGAAAGAAAAATCGCTTATGAAAATATTGTCAAGGATTGGAGAAAGGCGGTTGATAAATTCAAAGACTGGTACTGACAGTACGTTCCTGTTTTGCCGCCCGATCATTCCAGCGACACGATTTTTACGAAAGGACACGTGAAACAGAACCACGTGAAAATTATTGCGGCGCTGCTCCTTTTCCTCTTTACACTTCGCATTCTTCAATCGAAATCTACGATTAAATTTTCGCTGAAGTAGATTTTGCAGTGTGCCAAAATTTTGCAATATTCGTAGACTATCTTTTTGAATTAATCTACGATTGTTTAATTTTATACTTTTAATATATAGGTGGAAAAAAAGGTACCTGCAAATTTTTAAATACCAAATATAAAGAAAAAAAAATTGAGCATTGTGATGAATTGTATAGAATTTCGAAGAGCATGATTATCTAAACGAGTGTACTTGTGTCAAGTGCCTTATTTGAGAAACAAGACGTATTTGTAAATAAAGTAAGGAAATATGATGAATATTTTGATACATCAATTTGATAAAATAAAAATACTTTTCGATTAAACTATTAAATTGAGTTTATTTTTTTACCGAACCTTTTATGAAAATTAAATGTTCAATCTATGAGAAATGAAATATAATTTAACGATCAATAGAAGTTGCACTATATAATTTATTTAAAATATTAAACGAGGGAGTTTATTGTAACAATGATAGTGATAAATTATGAGTAGGAAATTTTCACAGTGTTTTGATGTGTAGCAAAGCGACGACGAGTCAAATCAAAGTCTACGAAGTATCGAGCATAAAACTGTAATAAAAAATGATTCGCGCGCAAGATAGAGAGGAGGAATAAGTGCTTCGAAGCCATGCGAGGCACCCATAAAAACAGTTTAGATATCCTATTCGCATTACTATATGGCGAAGGAGGGTCCAAAAGAAAGAGAGAAAGAAAGAAAGAAAGAAAGAAAGAAAGAAAGGCAGTATATATTGGAGCGGGCGCTCGCGCGCGATGAACTTGCCGTTTTTCATTATAAGTTGAGTAAGTAGTAGAGTCGAAAATGAATTCGGCTGCGACGAAAGAGAAGCGGCAGCAGCAGCAGCAACAGTGCGCTCGGCTCGGCCTCGAGGGAATCTCTGCACTAATACGATCGGTTGCGCACCTATACGACAGCCACGCACTACACCACAAGAGAAAAAAAAGAGAGAGAGAGCCGATCGATTTTACCCTCTTTTTTCCTGCAGGCTTGCTGCATCCCAGCAGTTGAGTTTCTTGGTGCAGATCTGACCAAACTTCTTTCTCGCTCGATCTTCACGCACTAGATTATTAACGACGCTGCAGCGCACAATCATGGTAAGTTTAGTTTTCTTACACCTTTTTATGAAAATTCTGTTCGATATAACATGCAAAATGTGTCTGTTATTTTCAAAGCTCATCAATATAGTTATATTAGAGCTATCATAGCTTGGCTCTTGCACATTTTATTTCAACCGGTGCGTAATTTTATAAATATATTGTTTGTCTCTTGTTTTTAGATTGATGCTATTAAAATGTTCAAATCTTACCTATACATTTTCTTGTAACATAACGACGATAGAAAGTAGTTGGAATGAAAGTTACAATCGCAAATACCCAGCAATTATATGGTTTATGGAAATATTTGCTGTCAATTTACGTAATCTTTAAAAAATTGACGATATTTACAAAAAATAGCGAAAGTAATTTCAAGAATATATACCTACTTTTCTTTTAATATGCCTATTTATTTGCCAGTGTAGGTACATCTTGAACGAATATAAACTAGATATATACGATTTCCTATACTGTTCACTTTTGTCTTTATACACAAATGAGGGTATCGTGTGTATCGTTAAATTTACATGAACATTTACATGTCACGCATAAATTAAAAGTTATATTAAAATAGCATATACGTGACTTAATTGCATTTAAATGTTTTTGGGATTCATGCGCAAACTGAAAAATATAAATATTTAATGTATTAATAACTAAATGTACAAAAAAATTATTTAAATAAAAAAGAAAAAGAAAGATTAATTCGTGAATATATAAAAGCTTGGAAAGGCATTTGCATTTGTAATTGTTCAGCAAAATATACCGACTATAGCATGGAAAGAAATCCAAACAACGATATATGCATATATGTATGTATAGGCAGCTGTATTCCTTACAGCGCAGCGAGCGGCTTTATCGGGTGTCAGCGTTTTAAATGACAAAACTGCTTATTTTTAGATTTCTAAGTTGATATTCACGTATAGTTTCTTTCAGTCAAGGAATAGGATATGTATAAATATGATTTTCGCCTCTCTGCCATTTAAAATATTTAAGATGCTACATCTTCCTAAAAAAAGATTCTTTAGTATAAAAATGACGTGACAATAGATGTATACGTATATGACTTTGATTTGAGATTTACATATACTTTTTACTCTGTACTATTCTACAGGATAGTACACAGTACAACTGTACACAGTGGGATCGTTTTTTGTTCTCTAACAGATCTAAGTAGAGCCATCTCAGTAAAAAGAGAACCAATTTTTTTGTCTGGATTCCAGGCCATAAAAATTAAGATGGAACGGGTTTTCGACTAGCTTTATAAATATTTTATAATTATTGAGAGAGCTATGTATCAATAATCAATGCAACACTTATTTCTATTGTGTCTTAAATAATTTTCGATTTAGTAATAATTATGCGGATAAAAATAAATAGGTGATAAAAATGTAATAAAAATTATTTTTAAACGTACCTATTTAATTATATAGTATATAAAAGTTACACATTTCAACTTTGATTATATATTAATTATGCAAAAGTCTAGTTCTTGAGCAGAGGTAGAAAAAAAATAAAGGGTCGCACTCATGGCTAGAAGAGAGCACTTTTGGCAAGGGAGGAGCTGATTTATTATGTATATGTATATAGGTATATATGGGGATTCGAGCGCTCGCAAGGCACGATGTCTTAGTGAGGAAACTTACGCAACTTCCTCTCTCAAACGGTGAACTTTTCCGCAAAAATCATCGGAACACGGAACATGAGTATAAGCAAGCAAGCGAGCAAGCAAGCGAGCAGTGCGCGCGCTCACGTTTTTACCGCCACACGCGACTTGATGCCGCTTTCCCGCGTGCGAGCAAGCGAGCGAAGCGACCGGCTCTCTCGTCACGTTATAACATTTATAATAGTGAGAGACGTATAGGTATAGAACGAAGATCTATAGGCAATAATATTGTATACACATACAAGGTATAGTAAGGTGCGTGAGTCTCGTCGCGACACTCGTGCAGCAGGTATATAGCAGCGTGGTGGTGAGCTCGAGCTGGACCGGTTCCCGCGCGCGGGGCACACGACACGTTATTGCTTTCTGCACGCTCTCTTTTTCAACTTTTACTCTCGACTATATCTACTTACTCTTCTTTTGCTCTGCTTCTATATAACTTATGCCTATTACTGCAAGAATCTTACAGCGCCTTACATATTCGAATGTCGTGTTATCCATTATAACCAGTTGCACCGATTATATTAGGTGCTAGAATAAGTATATACAAATAGTGCGTGTGTGTTATCATATACCTGTGTCGTGCGATCTATCCATGTGTTTGTGTGCGTGTGTGTGTGTGTGTGCGAGTTATATTCATATAACAGGTATTTTTTGTTGTTGTTGTTGTTACTGATCGCCTAATTTGAGCAGGCCGCGGAGCAAGTGGTGTTGAACATGAGCGAGATCATCAACGCGGAATGCCAGGCAACCCAGCAGCAGCAGCAGCCGGCAGATTCCGTGGCAATAGACGTGCCTGATGGGAGCCTCATCCAGGACGTTGTCGGCCGGCTTGGTCGTCTCGAGACGCCTATAACGACAGCCATCGTTATCGATCGAATGACCGAAGGTAAGCTAACCCTCTCTCTTTCTTATTTTCTCTCTTTTCGTTTTTAAACATTATACTCTACTCTCGACTGCTTTCGAATGATCGTTTTGTCACAATAATAATAATAATAATAATAATAATAATAATGATGATGATAGAGTGATGTTGCTGCTGCTACTACTGCCGGCAAACCCTCGAGGGCAATGAGCAATTCTTATTGCTTTATCGCCTCTGCCTATGGTTTCTCGGCAAATACTTGACCTCGATGTTTACACTTTATTCGCTCGATCGAATGTATACTTATCACGATGTTCGCTTTGAATTGTTTACTTCAACAATAATACTCTGAACATACAATTTTTCTTTTATTTTATAAACGATTTTATCATTTTATAAACTTTTATGTTGCTTTAACAATTAATTCACTTTGTTACATTAATGTAACAATTATTTATTATTATAAAATCGTTACATCGTTATTTTTTATATTATTATATTTGTTATTATTACGTTTCACACGTTTATACCAGTTGAAAGTTTTTTATTTATAAATTCATAATTATAAGCCAATCAAAATATTTGCTTTATTAAGCAAAAAAAAAATTATTTAAAGAAATAAAATTTAATTTCAATAAAAACGACAACATCGTTATAATATGTTAATGAATTATTCAATCTCGCTGATAGACTATCTGCATTTTTTCATGCTAGTGGACACGAGGAAAGTGTCAATCTCTAATAAATCTTATTTTAAAACATAAATTAATTTTTTTTTCTTTTAAATTATTGCTATTATCGATTGTCCTCCTGAAGCTTTTTAATCGAACTATTTATAAGAAAAATTTATATCCACATAAATAAATATTTTTTAAATTATATAATTTCAATTAAATTATTAAGAAATTATATCGAGTAATTATTGTTGTGATGCGATTCTGGTAAAAAAATTCCAAATTGACGAGTAAGCAAAAAAGTTAGCATGGATTCTTTTGCTTATATAATATATAGGTATACGTATAAGTATATTTCGATGAATTTTAAAAATGGCATAGATAGCTATATATATATTAAAAATGCGAATTGAGAATCTTGCTCTCCGCGAAGAAGGAATAATCGAGTACAGGAACTATAGTTGGGTGTTAGCGATTTTTTGCGGTTCTGATTGCCGATGTTATGAAATATTGGTATATATATATATATTTATCTGCATATAATATATAGGGTTTATAAGATGACTCCTCTGAATGCGGATGATCTTCGGCTTTTCGTGACGAGACGAGGCAAACCGGTGATTTGCATTTTTTGTGCATCGCACGCACGCAGCGTCGGAGCCGCGAATTCTCGCGTGCAGTTGAACAGAGAGAAGGAGGCTGCTGCTGTTTCGCCGCAGAGGCAGTGACTTTCGCGACGCTCATCGGTGCGACCGCTGCTCTTTTCAAGGAGACTCTAAGCACTACACATCCCCGCTGCTTTTTTCTTCTCTTCACTTTGACAACGTTTGATTTTCACTCTCGCAACTAATTATCGGAATAACTCGTTTTTCCATCCAATCGTGTGCATCGATCTCTCGCTCTTTCTAAGCGCATCGATTCCAGGCAAAGAGTCATCCTATTACCTATACGTATGTACGTCTTTAAATGTATTTTATTTTTATGTGCGCTGATATATGTATAGTAGAGGAGTATAGAATCGAGTGTGCATCGGTAGCACACACGGGACATTTTTTACCGGCTTGCAATAAAAGGTATGCCTCGTCGCGATGTATGCTATATTTATCATAATATGTATGACTGCCGAGTTTGCATTTTGACACTCGTTTATTGAGTTTAGATATTTTTAATGATTTTTACTAACGTTCATGATGTAATTTATTTGGTACTTGTTTAGAGTCAAGTATTCGTTCTTTATACATATAGCACAAATTTAAAAAAAAAAGGAAAAAATTACCATTTTAGAGATACCAACTTGTATAAGGGGATAAATATAAGACGAGGTTGAAAATGATAATGCTTTTAAGTTTTCAATGTAAATAATAATAATGTGCATGTATTAATACATGTAGGTATATTTTGCGGAGAGGAAAAATTTATAATCAGCAATTCCGACTCAATCGTCTGAGATTCGCGCAAAAACCATGAAACGCCGCGCTCGTTTGCATTTTCGTTGCTTGATATAAATTCGCATATAAAATATAAAAAATATAGAAGCATTATCTTATCTCGCAGCGCTGCTTGCATTTTTTTCATGATCGTATTCTCCAGTGTTATTCAAGCTAGTGTATAAACAAAATTCATAAATACATCGATGTGTGTAATAAAAAACGTTCCAGCTTGCAAAATCTACGAACCTCGATTGTGTGTGGTCGCTATATTATAATATAGTCAGCCCTGATATAATTACAACCTTCTCGTCCTTCGCTGATTTGGGTGACACTTTCAACCCCTCTGACTTACACGTAGGATACCTATGATTATTCGCTCGACACCGAAGAGAAAGAAATAAAGGAAGAAAGAAAGAAAGAAATTGCAGAAAATAAAAAGTATTGCCACTTATAATTAGAAGTAGGTATTATACACCTACATTTCCGGACTGGCCGCAAGATAAAAAAAAAGCCAGCACTCTGCAACCGGCCTAGACTACTCTAATCACCGAACTTTTATAATAATAGGTAGTGTTTACCTACAACTATAGATATTATAGGTCCTGGTTATTAACAGCGCGGGTTACGTGGCTCTTGTGTGCGCGCAAGTCAAGTCGGAGAAAAGAATATTATACTTTATAGATATAGGTATATCTGCCTAAGTGCCTATTCATATAAAAGTGTGGGGAATAGAGGTCCCTTGTTGTAGGGTGTCGGACAGCTGGTCTCTTATTAACTTATGAACGAGCCGTTACCTTATATATTTAAATAATGCATCGAAGCATTCGCGCAAGCACACTCTTGCTGCCACCGCCTACATCCTCGCGCGCGAACTTTTATTCATCACCTTCGGCTCAAGCGAGTGCCTAAATAATCGACTTTGCGAACAAACGAGAAGCTGGAAGCGTAGCTGGCTGGCTGGGTGGTTATAAGAAGATAAGCGGTGGTGAGCCTCGTTCATGAAAATTTAATCGGGGTAATACACGATACGTCATTCGTGATATGATACATATACCTGCAATATATACTTTATTATAATTCTTATACAATATATAAGTAGGCGAATGCACAGTCGAGTACCAGTAGCAGACTAGTGAGGCCGACGACCAAAACTCGTCAAGTCGCTTATCTTTTTTCAGAGAGAAACTTGTGCTGGTATTTTACTTAAATAAATCAAACATTCTCGAGGTATAAATACATATATATATATATATTAGCGCTCTTCAATTAGATCTCTCTTTTTAAAGCTTGATTGGCTTTTAACGAGCCTTGGCAATTGAGGCGCCGCGGCTTCCGATGCTGTACATAATCTGCTCTGCGGTGTGTAGCTGTTAATATGTTATTATACGCATCGTATCGATAAAAAAAAATAACGTCAGAGATATATATGGTATTTGATGAATTGATGATTGGCTTTGTCGAAGGTAAACTCTTGTCATTTCTCTTGCCTTCAATTATTTAAATCTATAGCTGATTTATGCGTTTTCCTATGATAATAATTATACGTAGGTACGTATCTTAAAGTTTCGAAAGTTTACTGCTCCTCGTTATTCCAATAAACAAACATGTAATATAAGTATATAATTATCAATTTGATCATTATTTAATGACTAACACTTTTGTATGCACCTAATGTAATTAATAAACACTTGTTCGAATTTTTCAATTATAACGTAATGTCAATGATTTAATAAATATTTATGCGTGAAAATAGAAAAAAAATATTACCTAAAAATGTTATTTTGATTAAACAGATATTGCATCATATACCTATATCATTATTATTTTAGCTCTGGAGTCGCGATAATTGGAAATTAAAATTTTTTTATTTAAAATTTTTAGTCGCAATATTTAAATTTGTTGAATAAGTTTTTTATCAATAAAATATATATGCAAAAATTTACTATTTGACAGCCAAATAACTAATTAAGTAGGTATACCTATTCCAAATCATATAAAATTATTTCCTAAAATTACAAAATATTTATTTTCTTGAAAATAAAAAGAATTCGTTATTGTGGAAAAATAAACAAAGTTTTTAATCTGAAAAATTTTCTAACGTCATTCCCATTTTAAAGACATTATTTTCATATCTGTAATGTATAACACAAATATATCACAATTATTTTTCAGTTTAAAAAAAAATTATCCTTGTGATTTTCATAATGACGCTATTGACTGAAAATAGCACGGAGTCAAATAGAGGGACAGTGAAAATTCAAGTTGAACCTGCAAAAATATCTGTTTACAATGCTTTTGGTATATATAATAATTTTTTAATAAAAAGCTATATTTAGTATTTTGAGCACTATTAGATTTCGTTAATTTCTAATTTAATGTAATGCTAATGCACGCACTTTTAGCACTGTCTGCACATATTTTAGATATTTAGTTTACTGTAAGCCACAGCGGGGCTAAACTACACGATTTGTTTTCAATTTATAATTGTTTTCTTGTATTAAATATAAATAAAAGTTTTTTTTTTTATAAGAGTAACTTAACGTACTAATTAGAAGGGCATAAAAGTGCAATTTAAACAATAAGAAAAAAGAATCATCCAGATATCGATAAAATGCACAATTATATATTATACTGTACGATTTTTTTTATGCATTACTTAATATTCGCATTTGATATATTTTTTGAATTAACAAGCACAATAAAATGTTAGGGCAATTTAATTAAATGTGATTATAATATATCCTTCGCTCCACATCTATATAATAAGAATAGTACGCTCACCGATATTTTTAATCATTTTAAAACCTGACTTGTAAACCGCTTTCACTGAATTACCTACAGAAAATATAACAGAACGTAACATATGCGTGCGTATATAAACCATTGATTATCCGACCTCTTCCGCGAACTTAAACAACTTTATTATAATAGACAATATATCTACCTATAGATATATATTGTAACTGTAGAATAAAAACATATAAGCGCAAAGAGGAGCGTACAAAAGATCGTGTTTACATACGGGAGCAGTGAGCGCGTTCTCGTGTTTAAAATAACAATAAACCTCGTATAAGTAGAAGCAATACACTTGAGAGAAAATAAAGAAAAGAGTAGCTGTTATCAGTGCTCATATTATATTGTATCGCAAGCTTTGAGCATCTATATTTTTTACGTTTGCTTCCGCGAGTAAGAACCTCTATATTATATACTCTTAGCCCGGCAGTACACAGTAAGGTTTTAAATATAC
>JAPYZE010004596.1:0-13154 GCA_030522805.1 Leptomastidea abnormis
TATACCAGAACACCACGCCCCAAACGTGTGTAATCACGTGAGCGCAATTTTCTTTTACTAAATTCAAAGAAAAAACGTTATTTATACACCCATACCATAGTTTAAATGTTTGAAAAAAAAAATATCTTGCCCGTTACATACAGTATACTATAAACATTGATTTAAACTTTACAGCAGTTATATACCTCCTTCCTTTCCTCTGTTATGTATACAACAGTTACAACGATTTTTTTTTTATTTTTAAATTCGCGTAATCGACAAAGCTAGTAAAGATCGTTAATAATCGTTCTGTTATTTATATACATTAAAGTTTCAGGGATAATTCATTTGAAACTCTTGAACCAGATTCTTGCATATTACAAATTTACTTGGTTTATATTGCTTAGCTTTATACATATATTTATACGAAAAATTATTCACGTGAAATATATCTCTTAATTTTCCATCCCTATATCTTACCTTAAATTTTATTTTCTACTTTATCCCTTACTATTTTAAAAAAAAAAAATATATGTATCAAACGATATCGCACAAAGAACCGGAATAAAAAAAAAGAAATAATTTTGTATGTATAAGTATAACCATGAAGAACCGGTATATCTACTCTATCTCTTATTATCTATACATTTGCTGCATATGATTTTCCGTAAATTTATATAGATATGTCGACCATATAGTTACATATATATCCAACACTTTATGCACATAAATACATCTGTTGCATATAAAATATATGTAGGATAACATTGTATATATAATGTTTAATGAATCGTCGGTTTTTCGATTGATATATATCTAATCCGCAGGCATCGAAATCTTTAAAACGCCTATCCTCTATATACCTACAAAATTCGCAACTCTCCAAACACCACATTTATAACATAGCTATAACAAATCCGCCTTGTCATTAAATTTCCGTTACATCTTCACCTTTAGTCTTTTTTCTCTCTAACTCGTTATAACCACCCCTACACTTTATTTTTATATATAGTGTATTATATATAACTACACCCAATAATAAAAAAAAAAAACTATACAGGTATGCATCCAATAACATTACAACACCTATTGTCACCTATACCTATACCCCTTTCTTCTAAACCATTATCGATTATTATCAATCTTAAAAATCTCATAAAATAATCTCTTCTCCTTCATCACCAATAAAAAGTACCGCAAGGTATTTTATACATATATAATATAACTCCAACTTACCGTGTGTACACCAAGGGCGAGTAACAAACAGCATAATTTCCAACTGAACTGCATATTTGCGTGTAATCGTTGTCTTCTTTCTTTACCAATAAGCTCCATTCTACTTGTTTGTAGTATGGACAGATTAGAAGTTGATGATGATGATGATGATGATTCTGCTGTTGCAGTTTTGCAAGCACCTCAGTCTCGGTGTGCATATATAATACCTGGATAACATGTAGAATAAAAATAATATAAGTTATATTTTTGTATTTATATGTATTGTTATTGTATGTGAGGATATAAATGTAAGTGTATATAAATGTAAAGATATAAGGTACGTGTGTGACGTGAGTTACGAATTGCAGACAAAAGTTCTTTTCTTCTCCTCTCGTTCGCGTTATATTGCATATAGGTATACTTTCTTTCGTTTTTTTTTTTTTTTTTTTGCAAGGGAGATAGTATAGGGTTTTTACGCTCGTAAACGTCTCTTCTCACTGCAACGACCTGGACTCTCCTCTAGCTATATACGAGACTTTTTTTTTCTTCACTTGAATTTTATGTATATATGAGCAGGGTCACGTATAATCAATCGTCATGTAATTTAAACAAAAATTTTTTAAATTTTGAACTTTATTTTTAATCCGAGCTTTTTTTATTTTTTAGGACCTATGTGAAGGAAAAAATAGTTGGTTAGCTGAACAATAATTGATGTGACACACTTTTTTTAAATCACTGAAGGTTTCCCATTTAAAGTTGTATTGAAATTAACATTTTTTTATTTTTACACTTTTTTTGCTTATATAATTTTTTTTTTCTTCTAAAATTCATAGAAAAATGATTCATAATGTAAATTAAAAAAAAAGTTTGCCAGATTGATTGATTTGCTAATGAATTATTTTTTCCTATGAATTATAAGTTTAAGAACCCCCCCCCCCCTTCCCTCCTCAAAAAAGAATTATCTTAAATCAAAAGCAAAGTACAAAGTTGAAAAAAAAATTTTTTTTTAGACCTTATAACGGTTGATTATACGTGTTCCTGCTCATATATGCGTAAAAGTATTTCGCCTTCTCATATGTATGTATAGTATATACCGCGTGTATGTGTGTGTGTGTGTGTGTGTGTGTGTCTTGGTAGATCTTCGGATTTTACGGGCCGTTGTGGGTGTATACAAGGGCAGCCGGTCTTTGTTGCGAGAGTAGGTGTACCTATCGGTTAGTTTACTGTAAGCTCTGCGAATCTCTTCGTTCTTTGTGCACTTCATCGAAGCAAATAAATAAAATACATAAGATTTGCTTATTTCATACACATAAAAAATATCTCATTTTTAAATTTCTTAATTCTCAATTAATATATATTTAAATAATTAGTTTTAAAAAAAAATCATAATTTTATTAACTATTACACGCCAATCTTCAACTATCACTTTAATTAAATAAAATATACAATTTCTTATTATCAATTTATAAAGCATCGCTCTAAATTAAGAGTCTTTCTAATACGATATCAGTTGCAATACACACACACGTCCTCATAGCTAAAACGAGTTAATCCGTAAAGGATATATATATATATACTTTAACTCTAAATATATACAAGTACATATCTCGAGTATCACGCGAATAAATCACTCGTAAATATTACGCAAATTGCATAATCATCATCCCTGACGCCCCTCTTTCAATATATACATACATACGTATACAGGTATACACCTATAGGTATATCTCTCTCTTTATATATCCAAGTTACATATACGTGTGTATAAAACCGATTGAGAAATTAATTGAAGGTCCTTATATACATTATATATACTCTTGCGCGTTATACAGAGAAACGCATTAGGTACGCTTGTTAACCGTGCAAATTGTCCTCCCTCTCTTTCTTTCTTTCTTTTTTTCTTCCCTCCTATTTCTTCTTTTTCTTCGTTTTCTTTTTTCACTCGGGTTTGAGACCCACTCGAGAGAGTTTAAGTTTAACAAAATGAGCTATGATATATTACCGATCTTTTTTACTGAACAAACTTTTCTTATAAAACGTTCTTGGCCAATAATAATTTAAAAAAAAAAAAAAAATTGATATTTCCGGAGGATATTATTATTACCTTTGACAAATCGATATACTCTATATATTTATAAATCAATCATTGGTAATACAAGAAGGAATTATAAGCCGCACCCGTATAACGCATTTTATATACTTATGGAATGCATCGATCGATCGTATAATACTCTACCGTATAAGTATCTATTGCATTAATAGCCTATAGCATATAAACGGCACACATATTTATACATCAGACAATGTATACTCGTATTTATCGATAGAATGGCAAAAAGATAAATAAATACGTATATACATACACAAACGGTATATATAGTAGAGATGCGATGCGATCAAAGATCCGATCTATATATTCGATATAGGATGAATAAAAAAAAAGAAGAAAAAAAATAGAAGAGAGAAAAGAAGAGGAAGATAAATAAAAAAGGAAAAAAAAAGAAAGAAAAAGGGTCAACTCGCGCAATAATACGGGCGCGGTGTGTTATAGTAGTAGTATAGTAGTTGTATAGTAGCGGTGTGGCGTTAACGGTACATCATTTTCGCGCTCGTTCATAAACGCGAAATACAGAAAGAGAGAGAGAGAGAGGAGAGAATCTCTCTCGATCGGCGAACAATCGACGCTCGGATAACAGAACTGGGCCTGAATTTACTCCCTATATACTATATATACCTACCTTTTTTTTTATTTTATTTTTTTTTTTTTTTATCCTACTATCGTTCACTTTTCTAATCGGACGCTATCGAATGAAAGGTAAAAAAAAAGCGTTGGATGCATTCAATGAAAATAGCGCAGATTTTATACAAAGGCTCTCTCTCTCTCTCTCTCTCTTTCCCTCTCTATCTTTTTCTGTATTTAGTAAAAGAGAGAAGAGGAAAAAGGGTATTCGATTGTTCCCATAGACTTTTTCTTTTCCACAAAATTATCCAAGTTTTATATGTATATATATACCTATACCTATATACCCATACTTTTTAGTTTATATAAAAGCCGGTTTTGCATATAGTGGGTATACACAGACACGCCTAGTGCATTAGCATCATCATCATCATGGACTAAAACGTTTAACTGGCTGACCTGATGATACACCTTTTTTCTTTTTTTTTCTTTTTTTTTGTTTATATCAACCTTATCTTTATTTTCTTTTTTTTTTTTTCATTTTTATCCTTAACATACTTTAAGTACGTCTTATAGGTGCGTACACCAAATGTTTGCGTATATTATAATATTTATAAAAGAGCGTAAAGTTAAAAATCACAAAACAAAAAGATCAGTCGCATGCTCGCACGTGCGAATATTAAAAACTCTTTTTCTCTCTCTCTTCTCTTTCTTAGGGTTATATAAACTATAAAGTACTATTTAAAATTCAACCGGCAAAATGAACTCGCTCTCTACATACACTCTTAGCAGAAATATATATACTCCTCTACACGTATTCTTTTTTTTTCTTTTATTTTTTCTAAATTTTTTTGTTAAAACTCTTTTTTTTTAGTTATATACGTGTCTTAGACGAGCACGAAAGCGCGATAAAGTACGCGTTTAACGCTTGGTACTACTACTACTACTTACTTACTATATATACTTGACGTTTTTCTCTATGCTATGCTCGCGCGCGAGCTTACAACATTTGCTACTTCTTCTTCTTCTTCTTCTTCTTCTTCTTCTTCTTCTTCTTCTTCTTCTTCTTCTTTTCTCTCGGCACACGCGGGAAAATATATATATCCTTGTAAAGTAACGATATTCTTTAAGACTACGGTTTATTGTAAACTTCAAGTTTAAACTTCTCTCAAGAAATATATACGTTGGATATATATTTAATTCCCACTTCTCTCTCTTTTTTTTTACCATTTTTAATCCTTTTTGCTGTGTTTTATAAGTCTCTCCTACACATACATATACACAATACCTTTATATCTAGAAATAATCTTTTTTTTTATACTTAAGTGTATATAAGCTTCTTTACAGATATGTTTAGATATTTACGTATGGGCTTGTGTCTTGGGCGAAAACATTCCAAAACACTATTATACGTACATACATATACCTACCACTGTAACAGCAAAATCGGTTGAGTGTACGGTTATCCGCACGTAATTGGATAGATATTAAGAGCAGCGTATATATAGTCGAATAGGTTTAAAGACCATTAGGTAGTCAATGATTTTTTATACTATTTTCTTTTTTTTTTTTTTCCTATACCCAGTAGCTTAATGTATACGGTTCTATATGTATGCACCATCGATCGGTTATAACGGGGTGGAGTTATATTCAAATATCTTGTGAAAAGGAGAGGGGTATTGTGTAGCGGAAATCGGTAAACGAGACGCGCTTTGGTATATCCGTTTACGAAACTTTACTTGGTATTATATACTTGGTGTATAGGAATTGGAGAAGAAAAAGATAGTTTTATGTATGTTTGTGTATGGTTAAAAAAAAAATCGGTACGATCGGTTAGATTCTAGAGGTTTTTTTAGATCGGTTGTAAATGGGATATAGTATATACTTGACTATACAATATTACATTGTTTTTGCAAAATGATATTCTATGTATTTATTGATCAAGATTCCATAACTGTATTATCCTCAGTTTCAAACTAATGTTAACCTTATGCAAACTTGACGATCGTTAATATTACGACCTACAAAAATCTGATGGAATTCCAGATAATATGTATTTCATATTTTATTTCTTCTTCATTAACCTTATATACTCGTTTATCAATAACCCCATAATCATATAAGTATACAAAAATGTTCACATTATTAAACAAGTAAATAATCTCAAAATCTTTCTAAATATCAAATCTTGCACATACATTTACGTACCGATCTCTCTCACGAAATCATCAAAACGAGAATCATCATCACGCGTTGTCGGCATGACTGTGTATACTTACTACTTCTACTGCTGCTACTATACGTGGAACGAACAAATACGTGAAATTTTTTCTTATATGCTCTTTGAAAGCATTTCGTTGTTGGAGGATTGCCGACAAGAAAGAAAGAAAGAAAGAAAGAAAGAAGGAGAGAGAATCTTTGTTGAACTATTTTAATTGCGTTCGGCGAAATGTAAACCTTTACATATAGGTATATATGTATGAGAAACTTTGATTTGGGGCTGGTGTATGAGAAGCTGAGTTTATGTATGTGTGTGTAACAGAATATTTTGTATTGAAGAGAAAAAAAAAAGAAATGTGTGGTATAGGTATTGTCTCTGTGTGTGTAGCTTTCACTGTATCTCGTCAAATACGAGAGAGAGAGTTGGGTGACTTTTTTTCTATTATTGTTTGAGATATAATAAGGTGGATAATGAAAAAGTATATAGGTATGTTTTAGTATCAAGTGAATACAAGTAGGTTATGAGAAGAGACTAAAAGTGATAAATGAGATTATATATGTTGTATATGGTAAATGATTGGTTGATTATAAGTATACAAAGTGGATATAATTTTTTAACGAGGTAATGGATTTTTAATCAGAAAAAAAAAAATTGTGGTATCAATATAATTCTGATTATTTTATATTAAAGAATATTGATAATCGAAATATTTTTATATACCGCTATATGTATTATTTACCGATTATTGAAAACTGATATCAATATCGGTATATTATATTTGCTATATTCTGATGGTCACAGTATAATATAGTTTGCACAGCCAATTTTAAAAAGTATTCAGTTTATATACAAAACTATAATATCCGATAGTTATTTACTATATAACCAACCACAAGGATATAGGTATAAAAGAATATCTTTTTTTTTATCCTTGTATACCTTCCGCTTTTTTTTTTTTATATGTCGGTTGGTGAATCAGCAAGACGTGATGGCGTATACAACCAATATACTATAGTTGTAAAGTTTCGTATACCATAGATATGACGTTTCAGATTATTATACGTACATTCATATAGCTACGACATATAATTTTACGTGTGATTTTATTTTTTTTAAATTCTTTTTCTATTTATATATTTCAGCGAAACAATGAATCATCATCATCATCATTATTGAATTTAACTTTAAACGCGTGTATATAACTAACACCTTTATATACATAAACTAAAACACATTAAAATGACCCAGCCGCGTTATATTATATTGAAAAGTGAAAGGACTCGTCCGGCGTGAAAAACAAAAAAAAAGAAGGTACTGCTCTTCTATATATACTTGTACATCGGAAGAGAGAGAGAGAGAGAGAGATAGCCTAGCCAGGTAGTAAACTCATTAGCCGCTACATAGATGATGAAGCATATATACATACACGTGCTTGTATATATAGTATATACCTATATACATGCGGGTGTATGTTATCCATCTTATCCTACTCTAACATCGATCCGATTTCTCGTTCGGTTATACATATACACTTAACTTTAAAAAAAAAAAAAAAATGTAAAATCGCGCATTCTGGCGCGTTATACAGTTATCCGTCCGTACGTCCGTTCATACATATATCCAACTGCAGCATTTATATACGTATATGAGTTTTACCGATCGTTTTGCGCTCGCTCCACTTTTGGGGTAAGGAAACGCGTGTATATATATGTATATTATACGAGATAGTTTATAACAACGTTTGGTAGTAGGCTAATTGCGAAAGCAATAAGTGGTTTAGGAGTAAGACCTGAAGTTGTCTTTTATAGATGGAAAAGAGAGAAAATCATGGTTGTATAGTTGTTTTAATGTGAAGGGGGGGGGGGCGAGAGGGGGAGAGGGAGGAAATGGTTTCGAGGAAATGGATGATTATCGGATTTTTCCTTGTACACTCCCTCCGAATTAATTAATCTTGCTTTGGAAAAAGAGAGGAAGAAAAGAAAAAAGAGAGAGAAAAACTTTGATTTTTGTATACTGGATTGTGTTATAGGATGAAGGACGCGAGAGTAGAACGAGATGATATACGTCCGGTGACGTTGTGTATTCCTTTTTTTATTTCTTGATTTTTTTTTTTTTATATTTATACAGGTTGGTTCTGGATAATCTGGTTACGCTGAGTTTGTGTATCCGATACAAGTGGAATATATATAGGTAAGCATGACTTTGAGTGAGAGCGAGTTTTTAATATGTTACGATTTATTTGAGGCTTTTGGGTAAATAAGTTTTAAAATAATGTTTGATTGTTTATATTTTTATAGATGCTTCTTATATTTTTATTTAAAATATTGAGATTTTTTCGTCGAATGAATATAATCCGATATCGGATGAATTAGCATAATGTCAATATTAATGATTCAGCAAGCACTATACTATATATATATATATATATATATATATATATATATATATATATGATCTGAGTCTCTCTGTAAATCACATATGTAACGTAAGAAGAATACGCATTCTCTTCTCTTGCATTATGGCCATGACAAAAATAACAGTGACTAAGGCTCTTATATATGTGTATCTATATAGCTTTTCTATGCGCGTCTATATCCTTTCATAGATACGATGCGAGAGTATAGTGTAGAATTTTTTTTTTCTTATTAATAAAAAGAAGAAAAAAAATTCAATTCTGTGTAAATCATTATACCGTTGGATTTAAGATTCCTTTCATCTTTTGCATATATACCCCTTTTAAATTATACCCTTTTAATCTTATTTTCAAAGCTATACATGTACATTTCTATTAGTGATTTTATGTTGAATTTATTGTTTGTGTAAGTTTAATCAATGGTAAATAAAATTAATGTTATAACTTTGATGATTATGTAGATATACATAATACGTAGAAAGTTTTTATACCTAAATTGGTTAACGTAATTGTTTAATAAGGTAATTTTAGATAATAATAAGTTACATACCGATTCAAAACAATTATATGAAAATAAAGAAAAAAAAAATCAATTTCCTGAGTACATAGTATTATGCATTCAAAATAATCTTTTTTTTTTCTTTTATAAATTCATAATGAACGTATTGGGAATCTTGCCAATTATAAAATCCGGATAAGCCTTAAGTTTTTCAAATAATTACGAATTAAAGATATTATATATCTTAAATTCCAAACTTTATCTTCAATCCCAACATTATAATAATAAAAATAATAAAAATAATAATTAAAATTCCGTTATAAATTAAACTAAACAAACAATAATTTATTATAAATAATAATTAAACGCAAAAAATAAAAACATATCACATCATCAATATCAATAATTTTACAAATAAAACCTTACCGATCACATATATCATTGTGCAACCCCCCTCTTACTGTAATAATCAATTTTCCAATAACAACCAACCTTTCGATACTTCTCAATATCCCCCACCTTATTTTTTTTTCTTCTTCCTTACCATATATGTATACACACTCGAACGGATGCGTTACATAAAAGCCTTGCAATATCAAGGCCCAGCACTTACATACATATAGAAACTCTCACCCACACATTTATGTGTTATATATACATGTAGATATATAGGTACTTTTTTTAAATCGCCAGGGTCACGAAGATCGCGTGGTTTGTGTATATGTATATATATACATACATAGTCGCCATATATCTTTAGCAGGAGAGAGAAACTACTGTGTGGATCCGCGGATACTCTCTCATACTTATATAGCAAGGACGATTTAACGATAAGCCAAGTTTAAGTTCAATCCTATACTTATATGTCTCCCTATAAAATATTTTAGTCTTTTATTCTATGTCTCTTTATGAAATAAAAAAAAAATAATAAAAATAAGGAAGACCAAAGTTTAAAATAAAATGTATAATTGTAAAAAGAAAATAAGCGATATGTATTCGTAATCACCTGGAGAACAAACATGCCTTGTGTATATGAAGTGTATTGACAGTACAGAAAATATATGATAGATACACTCACCAGTTGCAGATGATCCTTTATAGATATCAATGTCAAACAGCACAAAGTCGTCGTGGATATTACACACTACGTTCTTCCTTTATTGACAAAATTAAAAACTCCACTATACTGCCAGGTTATCGTTCAAATTTACAGTAAAACGTGTGTAATGTTTATATCCTATGCAAAACTCACATCCTGACGTTCATAACCAAAAAATAACTATAGTTTGTATTTTTAATTGACTATACAAATTCACCCCACAGTATTATAGTTTGTACAACAATAAACGTATAAATAAATAAATACTGAACAGCTCCAGGAGTTTAGTTGTCGTCGTCGTCGTCGTAGAAGATCGTCCACTACGTTAAGAGAAAGTCGCAGACACACTACACCGCACACGCAAGTATGTACACTATATGTATATATTTTCTCTTTCCTTACCGATCCTTTAACACTGATAATACTCACGCAATAATAAGAGACACTCTCGTTTCGTTCTTTTTTATTTCAACTAGAGATACCACGCTGGATATTTTTTTTTCTTTTTGTTTTCACCTACGCTCACGAAATAGCGAGGATGATATAAACTCGGATGGTACCACCAAGTAGTAGTAGCAGCGCGCCATAACGGCGATCTTATACTATGTATAAAACACAAGTCTATACTACAGGAACGCTATACTATAGAGAGAAAGCCTGTGCCTTGCTGCTTCATACTACTGCCAGCAGCAGCAGCTCTCGAACAGATACTGAGCATGCAGGTATATAAGTTGCCTGCTATATCCCGGCTGCAGGCAACGCTGCTGCATCGTCCAGGGCCTTCGCTCTTTCTCTCTTTTTCCATGTCCACGCACTACTCGAAAGAGTATGGTACTGGTCCCCTTCCATTTCTTCTTCCTCCTACCACCGCGAGTCCGCGAGCCTACAGGTATATATATACCGCGATTCTCCTGTGAGGAAAAGAGAAAGAGAGAGGTGTATACTCTTTTCGTCCTTGTCTCTCACCTGCGCACGGGTATAGTTATAGGTATATAGGTATATACAAAGCGTGGCGGCTTCTCTTCGCTTTTTACCTGTTGCCGCTGCTGCGCCGCTATAGCTTCACCCTCCTCTTCCTCCTTCCTCTTTTTTCCCTTTAACCACCTTCTCGACATATCCGTATATAAAGCACATAGACACATCTCTCTTATTTGCGTGTAGGTATGTCTCTCCTTCTCGAACTTTCTCTCTTTTCACCTGCGTAAATGTGATTTTTTTTATTTATTCTATTGTTTGAGTATAGATTTGCTTTGACGTAATTTTTTATTTTATTTATTTTGTAAATTAACGAGCTTTTCTCTTTTTACTATCATTCTTTAAGCTCTTTTTTATTTACTGTTTTAAAAGCTTGGAGCTTTAAAGCTCTCTATATCGATTGTATATAGAAACACTTTTCCGGTGTACGTATTCTCTTTTTTACACCACAACACACACACACACATGCGCGCGCGCACACACACACACACACACACACACACACACACACACACACACACACACTACATGATTAAAAAAAGGGAATCCCCAACGTCTCATCGAGACAAGTATACCCCAGCTATACTCTATACTTGTCTCTTTTTCTTCTTTTAATTTTTTTTTTTTTTTGCACGGCTGGCCTTGTCGCAAAGTGAACCTATCCTTTTTCTTCGCCTCCACGCGAACACGCGTTTCGCTCTGTGATATGTGTATATACCGATATACCTATAGCTACATAATATAGATAGTCGCAAAGTAAAGAGATTCAACTTCTTTGCAACAGAAGAAGGAGAGAAACGGACCCATAGTTAAGTAAGTACTGGAAGGGATATAGTTTTATATAGTATAGTAGTGGGGAAATAGGCCTTGTGGAGAACAGAAGAAATAAAAGGGAGGGATAAACAGTGAGGCCTTAGTTGTATGTATGTATGTATGTATAAAAGAAAAGAGAGATGAATTGGTATAGTGAGACTGAGGAGATGTACATAAGTAATATACGCATGGAGCAGGCTGGGTTTATTGAGAATGAGAGAATGAAAACGATCGGGTGTATATAATGACAGGGAAAAATTGGGATTTAAACGGCGAAGAGAAGAAAAGGATGTGGAGCTGAGCGGATGAAGTGGGAGAGAATGAGATAAGAATAGGGATATATCAGAACCCCCACACGTACATATTATATATACACATACGTATATAGAGAATTCACTCGACTCTCTATTCATCGCTTCTTTCTTATTGTGAACCTTTTTTTTCACTTTACCTCTGTATATATACTCTTTCGTTTGCAAGTCTCTCTTCTCTCAGTTTCGCGAAGAGTACTCTATACACTATACTCGTAATTGATATAGATATAAACTGCCTCTTTTAAAGCAAAGAGAGATATTTTTCTTTCTCTCTCGAGTATATAGTATACGATTTATTTCTTCTCGTTTTCTTCAATATGTACATACACGCACGTGTTTGTTAGGTACGATTTTCATCTTGCTTTTTCTTCTTATCTTTATTTGAGACGTAGTAGAAAGAGCGTTTTATTAATTGCTTCAATTATTTTGCGATTGGTTAAGAAAAGGGGGATGTAGATATAGGTGCGGACAATCAAGGATGAAGGAGGTATATAGAGATCGTGATATTTGTTGAGGGATTGTTAAGGATTTGTTAAGGGGTTATATTTTTATTTTGTAGGAATAAGGAAAACTAAGTAGATGGATTTATCTTTGGATGAATTTTTTTTTTTTTTTTTTTTTTAGAGCTTTTGAAATTAATGAGAATTTTGAGAAATTTGGTGAGAAGAAATAGGGTGTTTATAAACTGAAGAATGGAATTTTTTTTTGGGTGTTTAAGAGGGATGGATGGATGGATGAAAGAGGGAGGATGGTTAAGGGAGATTGAGAGAATGGAACGTAAAAAGAAGAAATGAAGATATATATACATATATGTGTGTGTATAAGGATATGGTGTGGCGGATGATGGAAACGAAGAGAAGGAAGATAAAAGTGGGCTTGACGAGTCGGATAGCTTATATCTATACACTCTGGAATTTTAAAGGCGTTTCAATATATATATATATAT
>JAPYZE010004597.1:0-18304 GCA_030522805.1 Leptomastidea abnormis
CGTAAAGAATAAAAAAAAAAGACGAAAATTTAGATTTCGTCTCTCGATGAGACGTCTATTTTTCAACATTACGCATCCACCTACATCACCTTTTACACACACACACACAGACTATACATATACACACCTCATCCTAAACTTCCCGCTGAATCACGTCTTTGAAAACAATGGGATATATATTTTTTTTCTCTTCCATATACTCTTCTATATAGATACTCGTCGTTTCTCGTCTTCGTTGTTTTTTCTTCTTCTTTATTTTTCATTATCTCTACGCTTTTTTCGAACTGTCGTTTATTCTCCCGCACAAGAATACACAATAGCAGTAGTAGTAGTAGAGAAGAGAGGAGGAAAAGACTTACGCTACTACTAATGATTTCATTCGCGATCGTGTAATGAGATAGGCGGGTCATAGTACTTAAAGAAAAAAAAATAGATTGAGATGCTTGCTTCGCGAGTTCGGTATATATACTTCATTAGCATGGAATTTACATGGGATTAGATTAAATCGAGTGGACGAGACTATATATACGAGAGAGAAAGAGTATATTTATACGTATCCTGTTTAGCGAGTTTGTGACCAGTAACGTGCTTTCGATGAAAAATCAAGTTTTTTTTAAGCTTAAGAAGAGGTGGAGTATAGCTGTAATAGACTATGTAGAACTTATATTAAATGAACTTAATCGTTGCGATAAGATCGATTTAATATAACTATCACAGCTGCTGTTCAATGCAATAGAAGACTACGTTCGTATATTTGTCAAAAATTCATTAGAAAAATTTTTACTTAATTTTATTAAAAACAATTATTTTTAATAAAAATATATAATTAAGTGAAAATAAAAATAAAACTAAAAAACAGGAATTTTTTTCTATAGTATCAAAGCATTTAAATCGCCAGAAAACGCTTAGGTATTTAAAACGAGATTCTGTATCATATGGAGGCTGACACAGCAGCTATTCTCAAGCGTTACTCTCATTGGTCCGCTAAGATGGACCAATCGCCGCTCTATTGCCCCACTCTTCAACCTACATCTCCGTGTGGTCCAGCCCCTCTTCTCCGTATGCTTGCTATACGCAGCATCGCAGAGTCTCGATATTGTATATTGAGTTACGAGTTGGGATAATTTTTTTACACGGTATTAGTTATTTGGTTGCTATTTTTATTTTTGTTAATAGATTTTTTTAAATAATTTTCTTTTTTTTGTAATAAGTATACTTTTAATGAGTTAAGTTGGAGTAAGGAAATGATATTTTACATAAAGACCTTAATTTTTCAGATCATAAAATTTTTTAACAAATGAACTAAAGTTTAAAATATCATAAATAAATAATTAATTTGAATAAAAATGGTATCAAATAATTATAACAGAAAAATTAAATTTATTCTGTTAAAATATTGATATTCATTATGCTCAACAACAAGCAAGCTTCAGTGATAATAAAAAAAATGAAACTTAAAAAAGAATATAACAAAAAAAAAAAATAAGACGTACAATTTTACACGAGAAAAAAAATATAATTACCCACTAATAAGTATTCCCATTTACGAGTACAGCAGAAACAGAGAAGAGCCTTGAGACTACGTCGCGCAATAGCCACACGATAGATAAAACGGAGCTAGAAAAAAAAAAGAATTTTTATCTCTATACTACGTGTGTAGAGCTCATGTTTACGTAAAAAAAAAAAAAAAGAAATAAGAACCGGCTCCCAATAGAAATTCGCGAATCCGGTAATTGCGTGATGTGTTTAAATGGAAGTCATTTGGTTTATCAGTATATACCAATTCTCGTTGTATGTCTTAATGACGCGAGTGTATTTACTGTTAAGAAAAACTTATGAGACGACTGTAGACAACTTGAAAAAAAAATTTTTTTCTTTAAGTTTTATATGAAGAGAGGCTGAATGTAATATATAATATATTATGTGGAAGCCGGAAAAGGTCTATCAGCGAGTAAATAAGCGGAGCGAAGTACATGATCGATATGTTATGTGTGTATCTGATGATGATGATGATGATGATGATGATCATCATCATCATGACAAGAGTCTCAAGATAATGAGATGCAGACGATAAACGTCGCACACAAATGTGAATCTTTCGATTTTTTTTTTTTTTTTTTTTTTGTAATCTTTAGATGATGCAAAATACACTTGGTCTTTCGTTATGTATTTTTTTTTTATACAATCAGCTGTATTTTAAAATTATTTACAAAACGTATTTAGCAAATACAAATATAATATCATTATTGAAATTAAAGAGAACACAAACAAAAATCAATAATTTGTATATAATTTAAGATAATATTTCAAACATTAAATCTAAAAAAAAAAATTTATGTAAAATAATTTTCTTTTATCTTAAACCATAATACTAAAAATATGATTTTTTTTTCTTAGTCAAAGCAAAAAAAGCAGGAAGAATATGAAGTTTGTCAATAATTTTTACTAATACCCTCACGTAAGATAGATAAAAACCAATCGTATACTTTATTATACGACACTTAAAACAATTCTAATATGTACGAGGAAAAAAATCAAGAGCAGACGCGTGGAACATCAAGAAATCGACGTTAGAGTACAACAAAAACGAAGAAGAAGAAAAAGAAAAAAGAACAATAATTAACCAATTCTCCTTGGCATTAGTACAAGGTACATACATACATCCATATACATATAAGCATCGAGTAGCGAGTGGGCGATAAATTGCGTTATAGTTGCCGTTTCACGAATTGCTATTTTTAGACTCAGCTATACTTCGCTATTATCTGCCGTGAGCAATATTGCCTTTATCAGACAATTCGATTCGTCTCAGCTTTTGATGTGTATTAAATGTATGTATGTATGACTATATGTTATACTTAGAAATCCACGATGGATTATTGAGAGAGTGATTTAGCTTGAAAAATCTGAATGTGTATGTATTTAAAGAATATCTTTTTGTTATGCTAATCTTGATTGTTTCAAGATCAATGATTTCTATTAATTATTTAATTGAATTACAAAATTTCAAAGAAATAAAAATTTCGTCAAAAACTTAAAATTACAGTTGAGATTTGAAGCTCAGCAAAAAATACTCACAAACTAAACATACGCACTCATTTGCAAACTTCTCTACCTAGAATTATAAAATATATATACACACACTCACACATCTCTAACATCGTAGATCGCGTAACGGCTGTATAAAACTCGCATCATCAGTTCTCAAAACCGTTGCATATACATACCTGCACTTTAAAAAAAAAACCCATTCCATCTAACTCAAGAAATATAAAAGAGGGGATATATGATGGTATATTAGCAAAGGTTAAAAGTAGACCGAAAGGGTGAGAAAAGGGCAGGGCTGGATTGCTATTGGTCGATAAACTAGAGCAAAGAAAGAACGCATCCGTTAAGGCACTGCCTACTCTGAGATTTTTCACGCGCGACATCTCGATGCTAGAGAGAAAGTGGATTTGAAAATTTGCTCAGTCTCATCTTGGAGCGGAAAGCGGATGCAGCTTATACTGTGATTGCTGATGCTGCTTGGAGAGGAGACGATTATCTATAAGGATATAGGAAGCAACGATTGGGTTGCTGTTTACATTGGATGAGGAGAGTAGAGATTTGTACCGAGAGCGAAGAAGCTGTTTAAATCGTCAAAAGTAAGTTTATATTTACTTATTTGCTTTATTTTTATTTCAGCTGGTTTATGAGAAGTTTTTTATTTTAAAATGTTTGGTCGAATAGAATTTCTTATTTTTCTTAGAAATATGAATTTGTTTTGCGTCAAATAGGTCTGTTATCTAAGCACGTTTAGATAATTAACATATATCAGAAAAAAAAAATTAATAATTTTAAGAAAATAATTTTTAAACTGTGCTCGAAAAATAAGTATATGCTGTTTTTAAATGAATTTATTTTAATTATTGAAATAATGATCCTATTTATTTTATTTAAACAGTTCAATAATTTTTCTGAAACAATTTAAATAAATATTTTTTGTATATAAATAAAAATGTTGCATAATCATGACGAAAGCTATAAGTATTTGTTATGCATTAACGAGGAAATCGATATTATCAATTTTTTTAGTGATATAAAAGAAAGAAATTTAACAATTAGAGATTCATGATATAATATTATCATAATCATCTAACGATAAGATTTCATTTCACCATGATTAGGCTAAAAATTAAATTATTTACTTCCTGTTTACATTTGAAACGAAAATAATGATAAATTGAATAATATCAAAAATATAAACCCTAACACAAAATAATAAAAAAATACATTGCAATGATACAAACAATACCTGAAATTTTTACAATTAATATAAATAGAAATAAGAAGTACAAGAACGTAGAATTAAATTATTTTACAACTGAACGAGAGTCGCTCTTTGTTAAAAAAGAAAAGTAATATAACTCAAATTACGAAGCAGTTAGTCTTATATCCCTAAGGAATAGAATAAATGTACAGGGAAAACCAGAAGAAAGCTAACATTAGTGAAACATTAACAGTAGTTTTATGGGATAATAATCACGTTAATTGAGACAAACGCGGGTAAGAAGCTAATGTACAAGTCTGCCTTTTAATGGTACGCTCGCTTGAGAATCGATTTACCATCCGGTAGATTCGTTCGTGATCGACGATGTTAACTTTGCGTTGACTAAACCCAGTATACACTGGTCCTATTACACAGACACCTATTGTAGGGTATAGATGACTATATCTTACATTATCTGTAAGTTGGAATATTTTTATTTTATATCAAAGAGTTTATTATGAAAATAATGCTAAATTTTTTTTATTTAGAATTAATTCAATTTACTATAATACAGTTTTAGAAAAAGATTTATTTAAAAAATTAAAAATAAAGCTACACTATCCCTTACGCAAAAAAAAAAGATCCAAACGATCGTTCAACAAGTTTAGACAACTCATCAAACATCCTAACCAAAATATAACGAGAGAAAAGAAAGAGCTCACCCACAAACTCTCTTTCTCTCTATATACATGTATTTGAAATTATTACCGCGCAATGAGTCACACCCGAGAGAGAGAGATATCTCTCAGTTGGACAGGAAGACAAAAATAAGGGGAAAGCTGCACCCAGGTGTATATATACACACAAAATGTGCGTGAGGAGACGCAGTCCCGGAAGAAGCACGCGTGATTCATCCTTCGAACTCAGAGAAGAGAAAAGGTAAAAATATCTGGCGTTTAGGGTATATATAAAAACAAGATGACTATAGTGAATGCTCTGACCACGCAATATCTTTCTGACTCTTTTATAACTCTCCCTTTCTTTCTTTCGTACCATTTTAGGGATGGTTAGTGTTGTGTAATTTGAAAAATTGGATGATAATGATGATTGTAATTGAATTTTAGAAGGGTATTTTAATTAGATGATTTATTAATCGCGTAAGTCAGATTTTTATTAGATCAGTTTTTTTTAATTCGACTACGCTCTAATGTATGTAGGTAATGAAAAAATAAACAAGAGAGTAATCATATGATACTCGTTTCTTATCTCGACATTGAGTGTACCTATGCATACCTACATCTAACAACAAAAAAAAAGGTCAATGTCCTTATCGAAGTAAAAGGATACGCTTGCATGCACAAAGTCAAATCTAAACATACAAATGCATTTAATACACATGATGCATATAAGTCGTCACTTGCAATCTTAAAATAACATCCAATCCTACAGGCCATCCCTCCTCCACCTTCACCCTCACTTCCATCCAACGGAACTCCAACTGTTAAAAGATCATCAAGCTTCCTATACTACATATCGCATACAACTGATTAACAGCTCAATTAAACGGAAGTCCATATGGGAGGAGGAGGAGGAGGGGGGAGAAGGAAAGTACATCGCGATTGAAACAAGAAGCGATGATCGTTCTTATCTTGCATCTTTTCGAGCCTCTAGTCGCGCGGTTTCTTCTTACAGTTCTGGCTCGCGTGAATGCTTGTGTGTATGTATATATACATTCAGTCTCTCTGAGTAGCTACTGCTGCAGTTTGATATTTTCTTTTTCTTTTTTTTTTTTGCTTTTTTTTAGAGTTGAGTTGTCAGGGAACACCCAGTTAGCTATGTCTCTTATCGACGACTATTATGGTATCCAAATTTTTCTTTTATTTGTCATATCACACCTTTTTTTTTGTCAATCTTTTTTTCTCTTGTTGATGTATTTAGTTTGAAAGTTTGGCTAGGGCTAGCTTCTCAGAGGTAAGATTAAATGTTTTTTTTCCATTTTGAACAGCAATTATTCATTATCAAATATGGAAAAATACAGCAAAGTTTCCTGAGAAAATTAATAATCGCAAAAACAGAGAAGACTTAAGAAAAATTTACAAAATATAAATTTGCTTGCACCGTTGTTTTATTAACAGAAATGCATCCAGCAAACGAATGAATGCACATAATATATATGATCATCCTCTTCTTTTTTTTCTCTTTCAATGTTGATGTTTAACAGCTCAAGTTTATAATCCCTCCTATTGTTTTTTTTCTCTTCTCGGTTTTATCTGACGACGCTTTTTGTATAAACAAAATCAACTGGTAGTCGCGTGTAACGTGTCACGAGAACAGACGGATGAAATTGATCCTCCTCTTTGAACAGATAATGAGCGCGGAAAAAACGACATTTTTTTAAAACGTTTTTATTGAGAAGTTGTGTTTATTATGAAAAAAAAAAATTAAGCGTTGGTTAATTTCAGATGATTAATGATCACGTACGTAAATGCTATTCTTGAAAGTTTTTGGGGTTTTTTTAGAGGAAATAATCAGATGGATAAAAGAGATAATCTTGGCACGTGTAAAAGTTCAAACATCCGCTTTTTTTAATCATGTATAGTTCGATTGATGATAAATAGATAAAGAAGATACCAGATGATGTTTATTATCTAAGTATTGATGGCGCATTTAGAAGATAAAGTATTGATCAAACTATAAAAAAGAATTATACGCGCGCAGCTCTAAGTTCCTTCCAGAGAAAGCAAAAGACAAGAACAGTAGCCTTTTTTTACATTTTTTAAGAAAAGACTCAAATGCAGTGTCAATGAAAAATTTATTAGACAATTTTTAAGGCTAAACTTGACTATGTTTTTTATAGAACCAGACTCTTTGAATTTTCCAGTACACGGTAGCGCACGTGTCGTACTTAGATTTCCACTTGGCACGCGACGCTTATTCTGAGTGTCTCGTAAGTTTTTTTTTGGATTTTCTTCCGTTATTAGAGTACCTCTGATTTTAAAAAAATGTGGTAGCTGTAATATTTTGGTTAAAATAAGGTGTAACTGATGCTCATAATATGTACTCTTTATTAACCAGATTATTAGAAAGACTAGAAAACTTAAGAAAAATTTATTTTGCACAAAACAATATTTTTAATTCATAATTGATTTTGATGACATCGAAAAAAGTTATATATGAATAAATGTTTTTAAATGGACATAAATAGTTTATAATACCGATTGTATTTCCATATAGCTATAATTAAAAGACAACTTAGCGAAATAGAATCTCGTTAAACATCTCATTTTTCTCGAAAGCTAAAAGGCATAAAATTTCAGACAAAGATCTCAAAGATCCGAATACAAGATATGCTGACGAGAAGTCTGACGCGGAAGAGAATAAAATAAATTTTGATCATTTTTTTTTTTGTTACAAAAATTAAGTATAATTTTTTTTCAATATAAAAAAAAATATTTTTTGTTATATATTTTTTTAAGACAAATTTATTAATATTTAGAATGTAAGCATTTTCTATACTCTATATCAAGCATATTTCAATGAGAGATTGAATACTGACTCAAATATATTATATTCACCAAGAATCGAACCCACAACCTGTGGATTACAAAATCGATACTAAGCCTACCGAGTCATTTCAAGCTTCTCTTTAAATTTAAATTATTTTATAAATACTTAATTAGTATTTATTTTTCTCTGAAAGTAAAATTGTATACGTATCTTGATATTATTTGAGAGTATATAAATAATTATATCTAATATCAATTACAAGCCAAACTTCTAAACCAATAAATTTGAAATGAATAAATTCACCAATTAATTCCAACTTCTTTGTCATCAAAATAACAAAAAAACCTCACAAAAACAATCGCAACTTAATTGTAACAATCAACGTCATCACGAATACATAACCTATTGTTTTTAAATGTCCACGTGCTTTACGATCAAGCAAATAAGAAAGAGCAATAAAAATTTGCTGAGCTATCGTCTAGCCTAAGCAACACGGAAGCAGACATCTCTTACCAAGTCTCAAAGATCTAAAGGAGTCTGCCGTCTGTCTCCCTCATCATCATCATCATCGTCATCACAATGTCAAAGCAAGTCCGTTCAAGAAAAAGCTACCTACTGGAATTACATCTCATCCCGGTGATCTTTGCAGCCAAAGAGTCTGAGTGAAAATATGCCGAGGCAGCGTCTGGCAATTCGAGGACACGCGGAAGCAAAAAGACAGAGGAGATCTTCGCTTATCTTTCACTCTCTCTCGGGTAACTCTCTGATTCACGTGCGATGGACGTTTAAATATTGAGACGTTGAGAGAAAGAAGAGAAAGAGGAAGGAAAATAACAGAAACAGACCGGAGACACTTTCCTGTATGTCTACAAAAAGAGAAATTCCAAAAGAGTACCGGAGTAGGACACGACTTTGCACTTGGTCAAAACAACCTGGTCAATTCTAAAGTTAAATTTTTTTGGAAGAGGGCTAAGAAACAAGAAAAACATCTACTGCTTAACATCTCTTATTTTAGGTCCAAGGACACTTGCATAAATTTATTTCTGTAGAAATGTCAGGTTTTGGACCAACAATACTTTTTGAACGAATTTTCAAAAGTTTTAAACAGATACACACTTGAATTAAGACTTTTATAAAGCAACTCCTGCAAACCAATGCCGGATGCGGACACGCGTCATGTGTCATTGATCCCATACTGCGAGGCCCTTGAAGAGCATTTTCGGGAGAAGACGTCGGTTAAGGAAGTAAAAAGAAAAGGATGAGAAAAGATAGAAGGGAAGAAAAGAACGCACATACACACGTGCTACGTGCGACTGGACAATTATTACTCCTCCGGTATACGATGGGTAGCACGTTGAATGTCAGATAGAAGAAAATATATACCTATACCTTTTTGTGGCTGTGCGTCCGAAAAAAAAACTGGCTGGGATAGGACATTGCAGGGAGAGAGTCGAGTGTACGCGTGATTGCTGGCACGCGTCTTTCTTATTTCCGTTATATTGTGTGCGTATGGGTGTGTGTAGTTATATACGATTGGTATTGGCCGGAAATATATAATGAAATGAATGGTTTAATGTTTGACATGATATGGTATGAAATTTGTATTCTGTAAAGATTAAGGAAATTTTTGGAAGAATAATATTTTTTGTGAGGGAATTGGAAGACGCATGTAAGTAATTGCACAAGAGTCTGATGATGAGAGAAGACGGAAAATATATCTGATAAGACGTGACTTGTTATCAAAGACCATCTTTTAAGAAGAGATAAACTGGGGGAGACCTTCGATTTATGCTCAAAAAAAAAGGAGAATGAGAGAGAGCCTGAACATTTTTATCTTTACAAGGCTGAAAAGTTAATGTCGGTTCTCTCTGATGCATTTGAAATCGACAAAAATATTCTTTAATAAAGTTAAATAAAAAAATTAAGACAATCCATAAATAACATTATCTTTAATTTCAAAACAAAACCTTAAAAAAAAAAAAAAATCCTCATCAAAACAACACTAACATCATAACCCAGCCTCTGTCCCTTTAAACCATTCATAATCGCACTTCATTACGCAATCAAATGCAACTTGATCATCAACCATTTCAAAGCACACTATACTCACATCACGTGTGCTGATAAGACGCGAAGTCGAAAGAGACTTGTTCTGCGAAAAGCGAGAATTACAAGCTCTCAGCTATATATACAGCATACCACGTATACGAAAGGTGGATTATGGCTCAAGCAAGATGAGGCTGTAATACGAGGCTTAGGAGGCTCGCGCAATCAACGTCATTCTATTGGGGGAAGAGATGCATAATTCGTGCCGGGTGAATTCACGATGATGTAGAGAGGTAATAAATTAGAAAACTTCAAATACGTTAGATTATCAAATCGAAAATTTTTGATAAACATAAATTTGATTAAAAAAAGGACAATATACTTATATTTTATTTTTTAAGGACTCATTTGCTTAATATTTCATTCAGGACAACACAAGGTTTTTAAAATTTGCATGAGTTGCTTATTTTTCACAAGACTAAAGTAAATCCCGTCATATTTACGACAACATTCAACTCTCCAAGTTGACAAAAAATAATTTTATTCTCGTTTAAAATATCCCACATAAAACACACAAATCTTCTGTAAAACCAAAAAATATAATTTTTACAATAATACGAACCTCTCACTGTAAAAATAAAAAAAAATTCTGCATAATTATTCCACAAAATTACACAAATTTCAGCATACTCTACTCTATCGCAATCCCTTATACACCAATCGCAGTTAAACAAATCCCCACACACCCAAATCTAAAAAAAATCTCACTTTCGCCGTAACCATCCAAAGACGTACAAGTAAATTCCATCGTCATAACGATAGAAAAAGAGAAATAAAGAGAGAATGTGTATATCTATACTCCGAATTTCATCAGCGCCATAAGCCTATATATCACGCGATGAACGACCATATACACACATTGCATTACATACATACATACATACATACATACGCCACACTAATCCCGAAGGTGAAAAGAGGAAGAGTATAATCTATATATAGCGAGTAGGTGGATGGCTATGCTATGTGTATATACATACATGTCCGAAGATGTTTACGTAAGTCTCTAAGTTTCCTCTCACCGCAGGCGCGAGAAAGAGTGCAGCTCTCTCGCTGATAATTAGTGCGCGAGGCTCGCGCTTTGGTAGACGGAGAAACCAGCGACCAGCCAGCCGAGATAGACACGCGGGACTTGTTATCTCTTGAGGATATTAGTATATACCTGGGAAGAAGGGGTGGAAAGCCGGAAGTGCAGAGATGGATTTCCGGCTAGAATAGAATGTTTATATATAGATGTTCTATCTGTGTGTGTAAAGTGTGTGTGGGTTCATCCCGCATTTAAGCACAATATTTTTTTTTCCTTTCCCCCTTCCTTCTTTTACCTTTCCTCTATTTGGCTATACTTGCTTAACGAATGCTATACTTTTTTCCTTGTTGCTTTAAATTAATCAGTTTCCTGGACTTCTTGTCTGACTAATTATATCGTATACGCATTCTTGGTTGTTTTAGAAGAAGGAAAAATTAGGATTGTCGATGATATATATTTTCTAGAAGAGATCAAGAGGTATGTGATATATGTTTTTGATAAAAAAAAAAAAAAAGAAAGAATTGAAAAAAAAATTGAGATTAGCAGTGTGAGATAATCACAAGCTGCGTTTGATTACATAACCGTAATACTTTAACGAAATATAAAAGAGTAAAAAGATGTGATCCAGGCCGATCAAACATTCAAATTTTTCTTTTTTTTTCCTCATAAAACTCTATTATCTGAAAAGCATAATAACCATCAGTTTACACAAGCATTCAATTATTAAACGCAGAGTCGATTAATCAATCCAACCTAACAGCAAAAGTTAGCCACATACTCCCTTTCACCTGTAGCGAATAGCCATATGCAGCGCATAGAACCATTCAAGACGATTTAACAACGAACGATAGACCCACACTATATCCTCCTTCCCTTCTTCATAACTCGCACAACAACTGCCTAAGAATTTCACAGCTAAAAAAAGAGGAATAGAAAACTAACGTAGACAGACGCTTATGTCTCGTAACGGCCTAGATTAGAGGGGGGAAGGTGGGGTTAGCGAAAAAGTGAGAGGTAGGAATCACGAAGGGGAACGTATATGCGAGAGCGCGCGAAAGTGCAAGTGCATATAGTCCGCGCACGCCCAAGAGCACACTCGGACACGATTATCGCGTTACTGATAAGCTTCCCCCTTCTCTTCTCACTCTCTCTCTCTCTCTCTCTCTCTCTCTCCCCTCCTTTTTCCTTATGCCTACGAGATTATGATGAGCATATAATTCTCCTCATATGTGCTTGCTCGGTTTCTTCACGCTTACTGCGCCCTTAGCTCTTCTCTTTGCACTTGATGCGATCTCTATACTCATTTTCCTCTTCTCCAATGTATATGGTATATAAGCTCACGGATCGTCTCTTGAATGATGATAACAAAACAAGAGAGAAAAAGATTGGCTGGATGTTTTATTGTCTTGGAAGATGAGGCAATCTTTGTCGTATTAAGTTTGATAAAGTATATATTTATTTTCGTTTTGTTATTAATTTCTCTTAACTTTTTTTTATTTTAAAGAGAAAGAGAGAGGATGTGCAAGTGTTATAAATAATGTCAGAAATTTTGAAATCAAATAAATCGTGTGTGAAATTAATTTATGTCGTATGTGTGTCTTTAACTGACTGGCTTTAGTATATATACAGACATATACTTTCATACATATAATATGTCTACACACGCGTTTGACGTAATCAAATCAAGCTGCGATAACACAGAAATAATAATTAGGTCATTATCATCATCATCGCCATATATCCGAAGATTTTTATCTTAAAATTTTAGTTTATTTAACAATGAAAAATTGTCATCATTAAAAAAGTCATGATGCAACGTATTAAAATTTTTTTTCCGCATTCTCTCTTATATACTCTCAATCTTTCAAGGAAAGTATCATTAACAAATCTTGATGAATTTTTATTTATAAAAATTTATTTTTCTCATGTGATTATCTCTTTAAAAATATGCTAATTTATTAAGCACTTGGGTACACATTAATCTTCTAATAACTGAAGTTTCATCTTGGTAATCATTGTCAAATCGAATTATTCATGATTTTCTGGATTTGTCAATTCTATTAATTTCATAAAAACTTCGACGAAAGCTTATGTATGATGAAAAAAAAGCTGCATAATAGAGTTCAATATTTACTTTCCATTTAATAGTTTCAAATTCAATGAAATTTCGAAAAAAAACAATACTGTAAAAAAACAAGCTTCACTCGCTTTAATTAAATATTTTGCAACAAAAAATCGATAATACCAATACGAACATCTATCAGCATTCTAACATCTTTAAAATTGTTATCCATAGATGCCGAAAAAAAATAACGACCAAGACAGCTTCAAAGATATCTCAAACCTAGGCAAAGATACAAAAATCCCCCTCCCTCTCAAAAAAAGATCTAATTACCACACACGCCTCAAGATTACATCCACCAAGTCATACAATCATACACACTCTTTTTAGTTTTCATCTTATCGCCGGAATTCCACACGCGACCTAGTCTCTACCAATCGCGCTCGTCAAACAAGTTGCTCTCCCGCAAGTAGGTGGCAAACACGCTCTTTCTTTCTCTCTTTTCTTTCTTCCGACAAAGAAGAGAAAGAGAAAAGAGGACAACACACAGCAATAATATAACGCGTATATACTCTCATATGCGTAAAAGATATACACAGGTTTATAAAATTTTCTTGGAATATATATACAAGAACCGCGCGCTAACAGTCTGGACCACGCGCGGTTGATCTTATCTCTATAGGTATATCCCCGAGGTGATCGCGTGGTCTTATCAGTAACTCTTTCGCGCCTTCTCTCGCGCGTGTCTTCGTAGAATGAACGTTGACGCCTGATTTACTTTTATCTCGATAAATGTGTGCGCGACTTGAGAGTCTTAGCTTGTGTGTGTATAGCTAAGAAAAGTATGACTTGACTTTTTTTTTGTACAAATGTACGTTTGTATTGCGTGTTATTAAATAAGCTTTTATTTTAAATCCTTTTTTTCTATTTTAAAACACGAAGCTATAGATGACTTTGTTATTTGGAATGTATAAAAAAAGAATCTTATCGATACGTCATACTTGCAATCATTTGTGATCATCGATATATTTTTTTTTTATTACTTCTTTTTTTTACAAAATTCTTTGAATTGTAAAAATTGTATGGTTCGATTGAATTGAAACAAAATTACGTTTTATTTTATTTTGATACTTTGGTAATCGATTAAGATATTATTTATTTAAAGTGTTACTGATAAACGTTAGATGTTTGTTTACAATTTTATCTAATTAAAACTAAATCAATGCGTAAAATAAAAATTTATAAATTAAATTACAATTATTACGACTTAAAACTTTATCAATCATTCATAAAATACATCTTAATTTTCAAGATTCTCAACTGTATTTATACGACTTAATTTCTCAAAATCATATCGTCGATCATAAGTGTTCCAAAGAAATGAAAAAAAGACGTAAAAAATAGCAAGCACATAAATATTTTCCATACTCAAGATAATGTATCCACTAAATTCCAAATTCTGACATTTCGAGAATTATACTTCACTCTAAAAAATAAAAAAATAAAAAATCAACCAGCTCCAGACACTAGCCTAAACACTAAATCCTTTCGAAAAATTCATCATCTCAAGCTTCTCGTCTTACCCGACTAGAAGTCACTTTAAGCGACGTGTGTCCATTTATCTCAACCACTTCGTTTCTCTTCTCGTCTCCTTAACAGAGACAGTTTCGCATACACCTTACATAAATGTATTTTTTTTTGCCACTGGTAGTAGCCGCGTCTCTTATACACGTGAGGCCACTTACTCGGGTGGAATCCCACGCTCCAGAATTTTTTAAGTCTACAGAAGCAGCAGGAGCAACAAGAGCAATAACGCAGATACGTTGAAAGAGATTATACGGTATGAAGGTGTTGAAAAAAGAAGTTTTAGCTTGTCATTGCGTCTTGAGATTCGCGTCTGTATTTCTCGCGATTTGGGTTTACAAAGAGTGGTACATATTGTACGTCAGGACAGATTCGTTGATATTATACCTGGTACATAAAGGTGTGGAGATGTATTACGAAGAAGACGACGACGACGCGTGGCCAAGAATGAGAGAAAAAGAGCGCCGAGGTTGCTGTTGTTGCTGTTATGTTATACACGGAAGCTCCACGCTTTCGGGGAAACAAGAAGTCAACTCGCGCGTCCATGTCTCTTGGAGATCGTAATCGTACTTTTCTCCTTCTTGTTTTGTCGTATATATAATATACAGTGGGTCTCTCTACCGCGTAATTACACCCTCCGGTTACTCCTGATGTCTTCGCTACTCTATTACTGCTATGCAGTGTCTTTTGCTTACATAATCTAGAAAATTTTTAGTATATAGGTTCGTAGGTAGTTATAGTTGCTGTTTTTATTATTATTAAAAAAAATATATATTGCTAATCGAGATATAATGATATGAGTACTATAAAAATAATGCACTGACTAATCGTAAAATTATTTAAGTAATCAAGTATCGCGTAGCTTAGTAGACTATCAAAATATATTAATTTAACACGAGTCAGCTGACAAGTAAAGCCAATAAACCTACCTGTATAACAAATGACAAGATGCAATAAAACAACAACATAATATATATCAAAGCTGTAGCAATAGCTATTACAAGGAAATAAAACTCATCTAGTGCTCGGTTTTAAAAGAGAAGGATAATCATCCGGTTGTCATTTGTCGCCTTGACGATTACACGCTTAAGTGAAGATTTTAACGATACGAATCAAGAAAGAATATATATACGTAAGAAAGAGCGATGCAAAGAAACAAGTTTTTAATTTTGTATGTATATGAAAAACCGGCTATATAGTGGGTTATATATAGGTATACACGGTTGCTAAATACTAACCTCTATATATATACATATACACATGTACAGACGTGACACTTGTCCGGTCCCGCGCGCGACAACGGGAATTTAGGGGCCTAGTGGAAGAGGGAGGAAGGGAGGGGGAGAAAGGTCAGTCTAACAGAGTGGTCAGTAGACGTAGACCTAACTGGACAACAATAGAAAAAAAAAGCAAAGGTCGCGTGTGCCTCCGCTTGTCCCTTTGACAATCCAGTTACAAAAGCTATACCTATGTGTCTCTCTTTCTCTTCGCTCTTTAACACTTTAAATTTTAGGAATGACTGCGTGCACAACAAAAGGGGAGAAGCTGTTCTATTACTCTTCTCTCGACATTTTAATAATCTCGATGCGTATACGATACATAAGTACACATAAAAAAAGAAGTCGCGTGCTCAACGCGTGCGAGAGCAGGACACGAGATTTAGTATATAGGCTTTGGTTTCCGGGAAAACACAACGAGCAACGGAGTAGAAATTGAGAGAGAGAGAGAGAGAGAGAGAAAGCAGCATGGAAGCTGTTCATTACTTTGCTACCTATGTTTTTGTTTTCTTTTTATAAAAAAGATTTGATTCACGGTATATTAAGGGGTGATAAAGAACAATGCAAGCGAGATGCAAAAATATACATGTTTAGATCGGCGTTTGAGGTTAAACATATTGTAAAAGTACAGATTGCTCTTACCTTATAAAACAGCAACGTGCGCAGCTTCTTGATCTGCTAAACGTAAAAAATATCTAATCTCTACATTTACTATCATCTGTTTTGTAATTACTTAACTGACACTTTTAACACACAGGTTTATAGATACACACTTAACTCTACTCGTTAAAACTTACACTGACTTTTTGAATTCCACACTGACCGTTACCGCAAATAAATCAAACTGCTCGAATATGCGAACTGTGTCAGAGGGGTGAGTATGCGGATCGCATCGTATATCGTATTTGATATATTGATATACACCGATAGAGGGCCAGTGGACCCTTTGCTCTGAGGTGCAAGTTGCAACTGGTGGTTGACTCTCTCTCTCTTTCTTTCTCTCGTTCTTTGTCATTCTCTAACAATATTTATGTTATGTACATGTACGGTGTTTTGCTTTATAATTAGTGATGTGATCTGTAAAAAGGCTGCCGGAGTTGCTGCTTTAGATTATTAAAAATGTTTACTTTGATGACGATATTTAACAATCTGGCTGTTGTTGGAGGCGATAAAGGTAAGACTATTTTCAGTTGTATTACTTTATATTAGGATACGGAGTTTGCCATTATTCGTCGTTTTTAACGCAGTTGCTGGAACGGTCAGTTAGTAATTTCAATTTTTCGAACGCTCTAATATTTGTATTTGTAAAAATTTACAACGTATAATAATATTTTATTAACGAAACTTTAGTTGAAAGAACTTTTTTATTTGTGTGTAGGTTTTAATATTATCATATTTAAGTATAACTAAATGCAAAAGAAAAAGAAAAAAATAGCAAATACTAACCTAACTTTAACAATAAACAGGTTAACTGTTCGCGTAATTATAGCAATATTAAAATTCGTATCTCTTGCATATGTTCTTTATAATTTTTAATTAAACTTAAAATAATATAGCAGCAATAATTTACAACTCTAGATATAATAGTTAAACAAACAAATAGTTTTCGTATTGTGAATACATATAAAGAAGCTAAAGGAGAACAAGTTTTAAAACAAATCAAACACACTTCAATAAAAAAGTGAGTGTTAAAACAATTAAAATAATTTTTTATTATTATTGAACGCACAAGCAGTATATTATAAATAAACAAGTAATTATTTGTGTGGGTAAATGTGTGGCTAACTCCTTTCCTCCCACATTTACCAGTATCATCCGGCATATGTTTATTTACATCGACAAAACGCAAAGTAATCATTGCTCATAATATTATAACATGCATTTTTAATAAGATCTTTTATATCATTACAAGTAATTTTAAATCCATGTGATGTTAGCGAATTATTCAATCAATATTCTACTCTAAAAAGTAACTTTATTTATTATCTTGAATTTTTTTCTTTTCGCTGAAAAATATGTTTGTACGTATTACACGTACACAATCGCGCATACATATATAACGCTAACAACGAATTGACTCCGGAAACCAGTCTCATTCTTATCCAAGTGATAAGACCACCGTCTTATTCCTTCTCATATATATAAGTCTCTTGCTTATATGTCGTATTCTTGCATTTGCCACTCCAACAAAAGAACTTTTTTTTTTTTAAATATTACTATGAATACTATTATTTAAAAAAAAATTTTTTTAAAGAATTGCATACCTTCTCTGACTTTAGCTGAAAATACCAAAATCAACTTAATCAATCAGCAATTCATACCCCACCTATACACCTCTACTCATTTTTCTACCAAAAGAAAAATCAAGAAAACCACACATTTCCTCGAAGATTATTGCGCGTATATACCCACCCACACCCATACAAACACGCATATAAATACAAAGAGCAATATAAAACTCGTGCTCCGGAAGAACCTCTCCTCTTCTCTTC
>JAPYZE010004598.1:0-11793 GCA_030522805.1 Leptomastidea abnormis
TATATATATATATTACCCACAGTATAGCTCTCGCTGATTCTATCTATAGCAAAGACGATGCGGGCCTTAAATAGCCAGCAGCACTGCCTATATAGCGTGAGGATGGCCGGACGACGACGACGACGACGACGACGCTATGTCGCGATGCTACATGCATGCTCTTTTCTATCTTTTTTCTTTTTCTTATACTACTGCTGGCGTACGAAGACGAATGCAGCTCTATATAGCTATATATCTCATAGTCGTGCAAAAAGTCGTGGGCGCGCACTGGTTTTGCGGACTGGATAAGATATGTGTGTAGGTATATATGTAACAGCGATGGAAGTAAAAAAAAAAAAAAAAGAGGAGCAAGGCGAGCTGCCAGTTTCTCTCTCTCTCTCTCTCTTACTTCTATCTTACTGGCCATGAACCTATCGGGAGATGTGAGTAGTAGAAGAAGAAGCTATATACGATGTCTATTGGCGATTTATTTAACAGCTTTAATTTTAGAACAGGTGCGAATGCAGGGAGAGATGTAGCCTTAAGGTAACATTTTTTTTATTATTATTTTTAATCTACATTTGGCTTTCTTATTGTCATTGTTGTTAGTCTGTATGACTTTTTTTTTCATCTATGCGCAAGAAGTTTTTTTGTCTTTTGATTTGTTTCTTGCATGTAGCAAGTGCTGGGATAATATATGCGTTTATGCTCTACTGTGAGTCGAAATAGAACGCGCGCGCGCTCGCGTAGTTTTGTATAAGCTGCAACTCGCAATCGAAATTTCTTGCTGTCGTAGGTATATTTAGGTCGGGATATTTATATTTGCATTTATAGATATCGTTTGGATATTTTTTTTTAAGTATGTATTTGTTTATTTATCTGTTATGAACAATCGCTTTGTTTTTAAGATAATGATCGTATTGTTAATAAAATTTAGAATTTTCTTTTTAATTATTTAAAATAAATTATTATTAATGAGAAATTTTGAATAATTGAGTATTTTAATATTATAATAACTGATATTATTTTTTTCTTTTTCTACAAGTAAAATAGAACATTGACTGGTATAGAAAGAATAATATACATTAAAGTTAGTGGTAAGTCTTTTCTTTAGTTTATCTATTATTAGCGAGCAAAAGGTGCGAAGTCAAAACTAAGTCATTGGTTTATTATTCTTGTTTTGATTACACTATAACATTATATAGCAGCAGGTTTCTGTTATACATATCGTGTTCCAAATATTTATGAAAATTAAATATTTTAATGTTAGATGATTAAATAAACCAAAAAAATTTTAGATGAAAGTTTGTTATATTTTGTAAATATTTAAGTTGAGAATTTGCAATTAAAATTAATGGCTAAAATAGACAAACATTTGGTATGATAATAATCGATTTATACTACTGAATCAAATAAAGTTTATTATTTTTATAATTTTTTTAATGTAAAAATAAAATCATTGTTGCAATTAAAATTATTTATTCAAAAACGCTACCTAATTCAAAGTAAAAACTACGTAACGTTTAAAAAATTTCACCAAATTAACCAAAGACGTCATTATAAGTTGTTTTAATCCTCTATTTCTGTACACACACACACACACACACACATATCCGCACAATCAAATCATCTTACTAAAAATTTCTAAAATTCTTTCCTACTTCATTAACATCTCGCGCAAAACAAAAAATAAACAAAACAACAACAAAATCAATTGCATACGATTTCCCAACAAAAACACATTAGACAACTCATCTGTTTGTAATCCAAACTCGTATATATAGATAATAACAAGATAATACTCTGCTTTCACATTAAACACAGCAAATTAGACATGACGCATCGCCAAAATAGTACTCGATATCTCTTTCCTATATCTTTCTTTCTCTTATAGTATATACATATGTGCAAGCTTATTGCTATTCTATTACGTAACTTTGGTAAATATCTGACAAGAATTTGAAAGATAGATAGCAATAGATATATAGATATAAAATAAGCGCATCGTAAACAAGACGAGATATAATAAAAAGAGGCGCCGTTCTATATTGTATTATACGCGAATAAGAGTATATATAATAATGTGCTTACCGAAATCTCACTCGTTTTCCCGTCATCTTCAAGTAATACGTATAACAGTATATAAGTGTAGACATACACACTTGTTAATTTCTTCAGAACAAGCTTTTTATTTTTCGCATTAGTCAGCGTTTTTTTAACTTGGAGACTCTCTTTTTAGGGAAATGTAGGATGAGAGAGAGAAAAAAAAACCGCGTAAGATAGAAAACTCTTGAATAACTCGTGAGACATCAAGCAATTAGCATCTCACTCATTCTTACTCACTCACTTATACAGACACTCAGTTAACAACCCTTTTCCCCTACTATTGCTAGGCCATTTACCCTGACTGAAGGATCGTACATATATATGCATCAGCAGCATCCCTCATTCTCTATTATATATATATATATATATATATATATATATATATGAGTAAAAAGCCCTTTTGCGCAGGTTCAATAATCCGTTAGACCGATTCTGCATTCTTTTATATATACTCTTTATTCATTTTGCTCTTTATTCCGTTTGAGATGTGTATTATATGCGAATTATTTTTCTTTTATTTTATTGTAAGTGGTGTGATATAGTTTTTGAGTTCAATTTATTTTTATGTAATACTGAATATTGTTTTAAATTACAATTAATTTATTTTACCTAAATACATATTTGTTTTTAAAATTTAAAATATTAAAAATTTAAACAATTCATCAACCTTATTTTTAATTAATTGAATTCCAGCATAAAATAAACAACCTATCCGATCACAATCAAAATGAAAACTGGACTACCTCTCTCTCTTATATTTCTGTCAAGGACGCGATATTCCAACAACGCAGTCGCACCCTCACAGTAGTAGTAGATATAACGAGAAGGAAACGAAGAAGGAAATTCCAAATTCTGACTCTCTGGTGGGAGTCAGGAAAAGAGAGAGGGTTGATATGTTATAAAATATAGTAGAGGGGTAACGACCGTTCTGCGCGCGCTTGCTTTCCTCTCATTCGCGTGCGGGTGTATAGGAGATGATATATAAAAAAAAAGTATAAGTGGGGGGGTTGAAATTGAGAATTTAATGTAAAATTGGGGGGATGATGCGTTTTTTTTTAAACTCACCCGCATCTAACCGGCTGCTTACGACCGGCCGGCGGTGTTTGTACCATCCTTTGACTAGTTGACTTATGATGATGATGATGTTGTCTATTACTTGCAGCCGGCGTCGGTCTACCACTCGCGACGCGTGCGCTACGTTCCGGCAGCAGCGAGTCGCTCCTGTAGTACTGGCAAGCGCATCGTACCTCGAGGCTGGAGGAGGTGGAGGACGCGCGGGAGCCACTGCGTCCCCGGCGCTGCTGCTGCTGTCCATTTTCATTCTCCATCTCTTTCTATTTCTCTTTTTCTCTTTTCTTTCTTCGACTTGAGCTTTTCCCCTCTTACTCTTACTAGTATTACTGCTTAGTATTGCTATATATATTTATTTATCTCTTTCTCTCTTTCTCTGTCTTTGCAGAGACGAGAGTAGCTGTTTGCAGAGGCTAAACTTCTGCACAGCTTACGGCTTCGCCGTGATACAGACGCACGTATTTTCGGGTGTCTTGCCCCTACCACGAAAGCTCAAAAGCTCTGCTTTTGCTATTGCTTTTATTAACTCTGTCGATGGTTTTTTTTTTAATTGATGATTTTTATTCCGGTCTGGATGGATTGACGGCTGTCTATATTTTTCTTTTGGTTGAGCAGAGATTGAGGAAAATACAGCAGCAGCAGCAGTGGTGATGATCATAATGCGATTTTTTATTTGATGATCTGGATGATAATTGCTAAAACAATTTTTGTGTTCAATTTTTTATATTAAGTTTTTTTTTTTAAAGTCAATTGTACCTACTTGATTTTTGTAATATATCGATATTGTAAAATGAATTACAAGGAAAGATTTATTGAAAAAAGTTGCAAGGCTAAATAAAATTTGTAAAATGTGAATTAATTTAAAATGATTGGTAATACAATGCTCTATATTGTTCTTTATACTATTGAAAACAGAGCAGTCTCTGCGTGAAAATCTACCGGTGATCTGCTGCCATTGGCACAAATACAGTATTAGAAATTTTTGGCAGCAAGTAAGTTTAAGCTTATATTTTGTAAGCTTAACTTTATTTAAATTTTCATGATTATTCTATTGTAATTGCATTGTTTGCTATGCAAAATGATTAAGAAAAATTTGCTTTATGATATTTCAAAAAGAAAACGCGTAGATAAAATTATCAATACTTATATAAATTTTTATTTTTCAAATAATATATGATATATTTTTTTATGAAAAACAGTAAGTTTTAGATGTAAACATTTATTAGGAGCTGTATTTTTAAAGTGTAAGTTTACTGAAACCTTTATGATACTCATAACATTAATAATCTATAAATATTTTACGTAAATTAAAAAAAAAAAATTAAATAAAGTTCATTGAACTTGAAACCTGTAAAACTTATAATAAACATTTGTAAAATATATATCCATTGAGTAATTTTGTAGAGATAATTATAATTTCATAGTTTTCCAAAAATAAGTCAACTTTAAAAGAAAAAAAATAAACAAGTTCGTAAGTAAAAACGAATTTTCGTACAAAAATTTTCTTGTACGCTCGAACGAAGGTGCGTATGTCTATTTTTAAAGTTCAATAAAAGCCAAGTAAAAGCAGCTTTTTACATTTTAATAACAACCGTTATTAAATTTCAAATTTAAAGTATGTGTAATTAGATCTTTGTAGACTTAATAAGTATAGTAGGTAATGTTAATTTTCGTGAAAGATGAGCTTGTCGAATTTCAAACTATAAAGACAATCTAATTTTGACTACTATAATGTATGTATATTCTATTACCAATGAAGTCATCGACTAATTGATACTTTTAAAATTTTTTAATTATGTAAACATGTAAGCTACTGTGTTTTCAAATTTTATTTCTTTGTGTTTTTAAAAATTTATTAATAAATAATCAGGTTTTTGAAAAGTGTTACACATGTTTTTAATTGAAAAATGAAACCTTGACGTAACTGCATTACTTTTATAATCCATTTTCAAACCATTTTTAAAATAATAAAATAATACAATAATAATTAAATCCAAGGAAATTAAAAAATTAAACTTAGATATAGGTACACAGCAAAAATAAAATATTTATCCTTGAAAACTGATCATCACTATAAAAAACATGTTAAAACAACATTTATCATCTCTACACATCACCACCTATAAAAGAAAAATGCATAAACTCCCTCATAATAACATATCTCATTAACACAACCCTTTTTCTCATAAAAAAAATCACCCTCTCTCTCTTTAAAGTATTTCACTTTTTACACAAATCTACCACCTCAATCACAAATATAATCACCATCTCTTCTTCCCTTCTCATTCCCATCAACACACAAAGCCTCTCGTACCTCAACAGCACACATCTAAAAACCCTTCGATTCTCCGTCTATATCAGACCTTATACACTCTTCGGCCTTGAAACAAGCACACACGCGGTTGCACTTAAATTTCAAGGTCGCCTTATACACCTTAGCCTCTACCCACAGGCGTGCGCTTACACACACACACACACACACGCGTGCGCGCGCGCGAACGCGCAAAAGCGGCGTCTCGAGCGCTCTGTTAATACTACACACTGTGTCTTGTGTGTTTCTTATTGCGGTATGAAAATCGGTGCACAGGTGGAGGTAAAAAAGATAGAAGAAGAAGAAGAAGACACTCTGTATATTAGCTTGCTTGTCTCTCTGTAATAGTATGTCTCTGAGAGGTAAGGTATACCTAAGTCTTTGTGGGGAGTCGAGCCAACGGTATATATATAAGTGTATAATATATAACGAGGGACGTTGTAACTTTGTGTTCGAGAGGGAGCTTCGCCAATGCCGAAAGATTAATTATCAAGTGAGAGACAGAGAGATAGAGAGACTTTGAGGGGAGTGTATAGAGAAAAGGAAGGGTTGAATAAAAATTGTGTGTATGTGACTGTTTTGGCGTATGTAGGATTTTAATTGCTGCTGTTTCAGAGGCTTTTTGATATAAAGTTTGATATTTTGAGAGGGGAGTGTTTTGATTTGTCAAGGTTGAATTGTTTGAAAGAGTTTTAGGGTTGTGAGCTTCAATTTTTTGTAATGCAATTTTTTTTTTGTGTGTGTATTATGAAGTAAGTACATTTAGACGTTTTTTGATGATGATAAATATTATGCACTATTTTTTTTTTTTTATAAAAAGAAAAGAATTTTAATTTATTGAAATATTTTAGGATATTTAGTGTAAATGTTGATAAATTAATGTTTCACTTGACAACAAAGAAGAATAATGAACGTAATAATTGTAAATATGATTTATAACAATTGTAAAAAGTAAAAATGAAAATGTATGTAGAAGTAGAAATATTGAAGCGAAGTTAGAGTTTCTAGAAAATGAGAAAGATATAGACCAATCGAGTATATTTATAGTGATTTTCTAGTGAGTTTGTTCTGATTATATTCAAGTTCGGAGAAAAAGAGTCTTTATAACTTAAGGTTTTTATTTTAAAATAAAATTAAATTATTATAATTAATCGTTATTAATTTTTAAATATTTAGTATATTACTCTTTATTCAAATTAAATCTAATTTAATTTCATTTTTTACGCGTCTGATTGTATCCGTCTGTTTCTACTTAAAAAAAAAACAAACGCTACTTAATCCATCTAATTATCTTCATCCATGCATAAAAATAATTTTCCTTACATTCCATCTTGTAACACCCATTAAATCCAAACCTTGAAAAAGAAAAAAGAAATTAAACTCATCCTATTACAACAACATCAAATAAAGTCTAAGCATCCATGTTTAGCTCAAAGATAACGTCCACACGCGCGTCTGGCGATCCATGGAAATCGGTAAATCGCAACGGCTAGGAAAACCGCAAGAGCTTGGAACTTAACCAGACCGACTCTTTCGGTGATCTGTGTATTTCTTCTATCTCGTACTTTATACTAGCGGCGCTTTTCAAGTTTAAAAGCTCTTCTAGAGTAGGTAGGGGCTCTTTGCGACTGCGCACGTCGAGCATCAATCATATCACCGGTTCGAGCTGCCGCTCTACTTTTTGTTTATAAATAAAAGCACCAAAATGAGGAGTAGGGTAGTCTACTGATGTTTGAGAGTGTATTTGAGATTTTGACTCTATGGATTGTGTTTTTGTGGGTGTTTTACTTACCTACTGAGATATCTGCAGGTTTCGAGAAAATAAAGCTTTGATGAGTTTACTTTTATGAGAAGTTTGTTTATTAAATGGATTTCGAAGAAGCGTTTTAGTAGTTGTTATAGTTTGAGTAATGTATTTTTTTTTTCTATTTTGAATATATTATTGTATTTTTAAGTGTAAATGGCAATATAATTGCGGTGATTCTGAGATGAATAACTATTGCAAGCGTTTCAATGCAATTTTAATGCAAGCCAATTTTTTATAAGAAAGCTTTTGATACATATATTTTTAAATGAATCAACTAAAATTTTCTATGCCAGCTAAACAATTAAGTTAAATATTTTGAAATTAAAAAGTCGAGACAATAATTGTATTCTTTGTATATATATTTTTCTTCTTTTTTTTTTTTATTCGTAAAACTTTTCTTGGCATTATGTATAATATAAAACTTACTTAAAACTGATCGAGGTAAAATTCTTAATTTGAGAAAAAACAAGCTAAAAGATAATATATATTTCAGGTGTCAAGAGGACGCAAGAATGAACACAGTTTAATTTGTCGAAAAGAGCATGAAGTTTTATTCATAACACAGAGCCTTTAATTCAACGTTTTTTTTTGCAAGTATTTTCTTTTAATTTTTTTTTTTTTTTTTTATCGAGCATTTACAACAAGTCGACAGTGACACTTTATTTAAACGACTACCTTCCAAACTTCGCTTCTACAAACATTCCTTAACTATTTATTCATTATTTTTTTTTTTATTTATTTAATTTTTTTTTTATCGTCTTCTGTATAAAATTATTTTATCATTTGCAAAGCAAAGTTGATAGTAGTCGTAAAATAAAAATGTCAAATCGTTACTCTCGACTTACGCCAGCCTTTAACAATTTTACCAATTACTCGCTGATTTTTATTCTTTTTTTTTGTTCGCTTAATATATATATATATATATAGCATTTACATTATGGATAAAACCACAAGATGTTATATTTTTTTTATTTTCTTATTTTTCGACTAACTTATATAGCTGAGGCGTAATCTCTTTCGCATCATATATATATTTTTTTTCCAGTGTTATTCACTTTTTATTCGCTCTCGTTATGGCCAAGAACGATTTTCGATTCACAAAATACTTATCTGTAGAAAATCGCACTTATTACTTTTTTTTTTTTTTTTTAATCAACAATTTTTTTTTCTCTCTTATTCTCATCTTCACTCACATTGAGCACATCACCGTACAACCAAAAATTAAAAGCTTGTGTGTATACAATAATGTATTTTACCTCTATAATTTTCACGATAATGAAAAACATAAAATACCATCTAAATTTATACATTATATCTCGCGTAACAAGCCAAAAAAAAAAAAAAATATTCAATCAAACAATGACCTTTTTACGATCGAGCATCACACCATTACAATTTTTTTCTTTAAAATCTCACGTTCCCCTTTTATTTCATACAATAACGACTGTGCTGAGTGAAAATTAATAAATACGTTTCTTTAACTCGTATAATCACTCTGGAGCAGAAGATTTTATTTTGTTTGTTTACTAAGCATTTTTTTTTTGTTTCTCATTTATAAATGTCAATTATTGTTCTATATTATATAATCGTGTGTAATTTTTATTTTTTTTATTTTTGTAAATATCATTGTTTTTTTTTTATTTTATTTATTATTATTTTTTTTTGTCACAATCACAGATAATGAAAGCATGTTATAATTTTTTTTTTTTAACATTGTTAAAGATTTTTTTTTTGTTCTTATAATCGTATAATTCATTCCGCAAAACCTTCCCAAGTTTTTTTCAGAATTTTAATATATGTTTAGATAGATCTTATGCGCTTACACTTGTTCTTTTTTTATTTTTATTTAAAAAAAAAAATTTAATGCTATTTATAAATTATCATGGCAAGAGATAAAATCCGCTGAGGTTACCATAAATCAAATCGAATAAGTAATGTAACGCCAACGGTAGACGAGAATATATTTTTGCCACTTTATAAAAATGAACAATAATCGTCTTTTCTGAAGAAGAACGATGGAACACGCGTATACGTATACGCTACTCGGAGGAGTTTATAAACGCGAAACAAAACCACCGCGAAACTCCAAGAGCTAACCAGGATAAACTCGAATGTGAGGGGATGGGGTGCTACAGTCCTTGCGATTAATGACCGTCTCCGTCTGACACTAAGTATATAGAGCCTGTAAAAAAAGGGTAAATCACAGTATTCGTGTGTATTAGTGTTACAAAGGTTTTCTCTCGTTCGAGTGCATCGGTGCATGTCTCTATAAGTATGTGCATGTACACGTTTTTACCGGCGATGATTTTTCGTTCTTTCTTGCTTTTTAACGACGTCTGTCTTTTGTGGTGGTTGGTACACACGATGGATACTTAAATACCGGTTGTGAGGCGTCTGTAATTGCATTTACGCGCCGAATGAATACTTTTCCTTATTTATTAATTTTTTTCTTTAATTTTCTTGAGCTTGTATTGGCGAGACAAACGTGCAGATAAAAGATTGGGGCTGCGTGAAGTTGATTGTTTTTGAATTTTTTTTTTTTTTTTGCAATATCAGTGGATAAGCGTACGTAATAGGAATTTGATATACGTAATTTTGGCAATTTTACAGAAATGTTGCTGACTTTTTTGTAAGGATTGTTTGTTGGCGTTGATAATACGAGTGCCAGAATGTATCGCTATGCGGTCCAGATTTAAAATAAGATTTTTAATAAATTTAAGACGAATTAATGGTTTTTTTTTCTAGTCAGAGACTTTTTTTTTCTTAATAGAAATTATAAGTGGCGTCGATAAAAATATATAATTCGTTTAGAAAAGGATTTTTGCTTTAAAAATTGTAGGATATTGATTTTTTACAGATTTCTGTTTATCGCAAATAATTTATTATTTGACAGAAACGAAAAATTATTGGTTTCATTTTTGAGAGCAAGATAAATATATACTTCTCAAGGATTTAATATATTATATTTTTTTCATCAGGAAAAAGAAAATCCTTGGATTTATCGTAGTTTTCGTGATTTTTTTTTATATTACATTTGCAGTATATTATATTTTTCACTTTACTACCTAAATTCTCAAAAATTAGTGAAGTTAATATAGCGCTTGGAGCTGTGTGACTCTGCAATGAAAATCTTTAATTGAGTATTTCACATATAATTTCTATAATTGTATAGAGGCTATCGTAGCATTTAAAAACTTTACAATTATTTTACAGTGCGAGATCTTGCAACAAAATTACGCTTATATTTATTTATTTATATATTTATATATATGTATATTTTTATAACATTTTGCGATTTTATCAAATTTATTTAGCTATTCTTTCGTGTTTAGAGGGCATCATCAGTACAGAAAATATACATTTTCTTTTCAGGATATTTGAAAAATTAAATTAATGTAAGATTGTTTTTTTCAAGATTTGAAAAATTTTCTCTCCGTTATTTAACAGGAGTAACAAATTTATCACTACCATAGATTTATCTATTTCATTACAATGAAAAAAAATTCGACTAATATATTAGCGAACGAGAATTATTTTTGTCAAGAAATATAAATATATTTAACGTTATTATTTTTTTCTTTTCTTTTTTTTTTCGAACATACGTGAACTGCAACATGTCACTTAAGGACGAATAATATCTAATTCATCTAATATTTGTTGTGATATAGAAAAACAAATTGTCATAAATTTGTATTTATCTATTTTTTTTTTTTTATTTCTTCTTAGTGAAATACCCAATTACAATCTATAACTTCTGTATACTTGATTCCTTTTAAAAAAAGGAAAGGCAAATCTACTGCAAATTCTTGCGTGATAACTATAAATTTTTAATTTCTCGGTTCAAAATTCTGTTTAAAAATGTATTTTAAAATTACCGGGATATATATTAGGACTCTGCATTTGAAGTATACATTTTAAAATTTATTTGTCGTAATAACATATTTACACAATAATATATAAATATATATTTTGCGCGAATTAAAGAACCTCCATTTACATTTATTCAATTATAAATACACTCATGTTATCCAAGCTTTATCATCATTCAATAAATAAATAAAACTTAATACTCGCTTATCATCCTTTAAAAAAAAAAAAATTAAAAAAAAAACTTATATTCTTACAACAAGATTACCTAAATCCACCCCATATTTTCAAGCTTTATCAAACCACGCATCACAGAAAAGCTATATATGTATATATTATAGTCTTGATTAAAAAACCACAATTGACAAAAAACAATTCGCGCGCGGAAGATAAAAATAGAAAGAGATAGAGAGAAAAAATCTCCTCAAGAATTTGCAGTAGTCAGTCGAATAAATTAAGCGAGTTATTACAGAGGAGGTAGAGGAGGAGAGGCATTTTTTTTGCGCTCACGCATTTTAGTAGAAAAAAGAACGGTATTTATATTTATATATATTATATATATGGATGATATTCGGTGTGTTGGTGAGGATTATAAGAAGGCGCGCGGCATCGGTGCGTCAATCACTTTTTTTTTCTTTCTTTTTATACACGA
>JAPYZE010004599.1:0-10426 GCA_030522805.1 Leptomastidea abnormis
TAGGAAAAAATTATCGTTCTCGATAATTATTTGCCCAGAACACCGATTAAACATAGTAATATGTATATCACTGGGCGAGAGAAATTTAATTGTGTTATAAGCTTTTATATATATATAGGTATATATTATACACTGTGTATTGCTCTATACTATACTCGCGGTTGTAAGTACCGTTACCTTGCCGGTTAAGAGTAAGAGAGAGAGAGAGAGAGAGTGAGTATATATAAGAGAGAAAGAGAGATATTCACGTTGTGCCACGCGCCAACCGGTGAAAGAAGACGGAGAGCTTTTAGATCACGTAAGTCAGTATATATACTATACTCTCTTTCTTTTTTTACGTATACGCTACTTGAATATACTTACAATCTAAAATCTGTATATATCCTTGACTTGATCGGCTGACTTAACTTTTTTTTTTTAATTTTCTGTATAGAGATTGGCATATGTAGGCACGAGATTTAGCTTTTTGATTTTCGACTTTGTTTGGGGTTCTATATATTATATAGTTTGACGCTTGAGGCTATACCTCGTTCTTGATTTCGCGGATATCCTTTTTTTTTACTATACTTGAGAAAAAAAAGAAAAAGAAAAAATGAGAGAAAAGAAGATGAAGCAGAGTATACCTAACTTGAGAAATGGTATTATATATAGAAGAGGATGATGGATTTATGAAAGGAGAACGTAAGACTCTCCGCAATTATTATTGCGGGAATCGGTTAATGTGCAAGAGAGAAAGAGAAAAAGAGAAAGACTCGACAGGTGCCTTCCGTGATGCTGTTACTATTACTACTGCTGCTGCCGCTGTAGCTGGTAATGTTGGAGGATTAGCAGCTACCGTTTCTCTTTTGCTCCTGGAAAGGATTTTTGGATGTATATATGTGTGTGGGGCTTGCGAAACTAAATTGTATTATTGTATATCTATAGGCTGTGATGAATTTGAACTGACGTTAATGGGTTTATAGTCGAATTTAAAAGGAAAAGGGGAATATTTTGTAATAGTGTGATTATTTCTTTGATATTATATATACTTGGTGGTTAAACGTCGTAACAAATTATTATGCTGTTTTAATTAATGTAAGGATTTGATTTGAATTTTGTACATATAAAGTATACATTTAATTTTAGATTCAGATAAAAATTTTGCTTTTTTATTTTATTTTATTTGATGATCTAATTAATCAAAAATACGTAACTTACATTTTATTAGACAGTATAACATAACTTAATCAAGAATTTGTTTTCCTTCTATATCTTAATCCTTTAATTCAGGGTCAATGCAAATTTTCCTTATTAATGCACAACGATTACTATGTCATTTAAATTCTCGCATATAATTAATTTTCCTAATAAAAATTAACGATTTTTGTTTAACCTCTAATATTTAAAATAATCATTAACATTAATTTAATCCTATACATCTTATATTTATCTATACTTAAAAAGAAAAAAACCGTAATACGTTTAAAAATCAATAAAAGCATACACATTCATATCGCTATGATTACAGAGAGTAAAAGAGTATACACAGCATGCACATCCGTTTCCTGATACCGATCTCTCAACAACACTCAATCTCTACATACATACATACATACATATATACATACATATACCTACATAGATACATACTCTCTTCTTTTATCAAACAACCGATCTTCAAGTTCGTATCGAATATAATATATCCTATACTCATTTATCAAACATAACATCAGGACAATTTTACTATAGTCTCTTACGTATATACACAAAGGCCACATATTCGGAACAATTTAGATGTATAATACCGATATTATAACATTGTTGAAGCATTGAGGACGTTTATATATAGGAAAGAAAAACTGTACTGCGAACTATAAAAGCTTGGATAAAAGAAGTGAAGGGCAGTCTAAAATCGGTGATCGTTTATAGGTAATATCAAGGACAATATCGCAGAAAATAATACATTTTTTTTTTTTTTTGGTGTCTATATGTCATTCTTAGAAACATTCAATTTATTATATCGAATCTTAATTGGTACCTTATATATCGTTATTCTTAGTATATAAACGTCACAACATATGCCTATATTCACAACCGTTACCCTCTATTCGTAATATAGCTTTTAATTAAAATTCTAACGGAAAACGTTAAAACTTCAAATATGCTTTTCTCTCTCTCTTTCTCTTTCTTACTACAACAGCGGAAGGAAATCCATAAGCCTTTACATATATACATACTTATACACACACGCTACCACAACTCAAATTGTCAAATGCGATTGTAATACTCATGCTTGCCTATTGTACTCCGTTTATGCTGATACTTTTGTCTTAAACATATAATATGCACGATATAGGTACGTACTTTGGTGTATACTAAATATTCTATACTTTCTTATGTGTGTGTCTCTCCATTTCTTCTTTTACCTTCTCTTATAGTAATGCGCTTTTAACTAATTGTCCATTGTTTTCAGGTATACAGGAACTATATGATATGCGTGTATGGTTTAACGTACCACAAACAATTCGTATAAATAAGGTAATAACCGGTAAAATATATTTCAAGATCATTGCACTCTCCTATATACATGTGTGTATGTAAAATTAAGATCCTTGAAATTTTTGATTTTATAATAACTATATAACATGCTAACGTTTTTGGTGTAGATATATAGATGTGTACCGTTACAAAATCGCAAAGGATCGTTAATATAATTCTAAAATAAAAAAAGAAAAAAAAAAAAACAGAGTAGGTGAAAGAAAGACGGTTTGGTTATATACTGATATACATATGGTTTATCGCTTACGCAGTATATATAAGCCAAAAGCGATAAGATATATATTCGTTATATAGCTATATGGTTATATATAGCACCTACATATACACATACACGCAATATAAGATCGAGCGAAAATTCCAGAGATCGCCGACCTCACATGAGAGAAAGAGAAAAAAAAAGAGAAGCTGTATATATATAGTAAGTATATAACGGTATATATTTATATACTCTCTCGGGGCCAACGGCAGGCAGGCAGGCAGCAGTAGGCGATTTTACTTTCGGAAATCGAGGCGAGTCACGATCACGAGAGAGTTAGCCTACCAACCTCTTCTATATATAATATATATACTACTGGGTCGTATATGAAGCCTTGGGCCTTATGGATAAAGACCCGGACAAGGACTCTTGGTATTATATATATGGAGGGTTTGAGAAGAGAAAGAAAGAAATCAACCTCGGCCTGAATCACTTTCGTCTATCTCTCTTTCTTTTAAGAGAGAGAAAGAGACTCTTATATATTCGCGTGGCCTTGAGGATGAGACTGTAAGACTCGCGAGAGCGATCAACGTCCGCGCATCATCCGTTACGATACCTTGAAGGTATATATATACCTTTTCTTCTTGGTTTTCTGTGGGATGAATATATCGTGATGTTATGTTCAAAGAATGGGGTGAACTGTTTGTTTTCAAAGAGTGGCCAACTCTTCTTCTTTTTTTATATCGATATAGACTAGAGAGATGTGTTATTACCGTTATAGTTTTGAGAGAAGCTAAGATTGTGTTTAGATATATTCGTGGCTTACTTATACACTTTTATAGTTTTGACAGTTTAGCTATTCAGTTTTTTAACTATAGACCTTTGCAGTATTATTATTCAGCCTGTTCTTACAAAAAATATAAATGTATATAATTTTGAAACTTTATTTTTAAAAATTCGCGTGTGCACAATACCGGCAATACCGATTTATCGATCACTCGATACATCGATTTATCGATACAATTCATAATCGATCGATATATATCGAAAATCGATCTCGAAGTTTGCAAATTTAAAATTTTCAATAATACCAAGGTTCTCCTTTTGATTGAACGCATGTAAACACACACACACACACACTTTGCGTTTCTTATTCAAAAATCATCGCGTATACTCGCGACATGAATATCACTGGCCTAGAAAACCTCCACCGCAAATGATGTATATCTATACTTTCATCAACTTATCTTTCTTTCTCTTATTTATCTTGAAGAGAGTATATAGTTTGAAAGAACACAGAGAGATAAATATAGGTGGAGTTCTATTCTCTTTTTTTTCACTTTATTTGTGTATATCGAGGGACGGTCCTCTATTACGCAGCCGGTCGAGCGTGTTATTTATGGAAATTTTCAACGTTGTACCCATTAATTACAGTTATACCTTTTTCTCCGATGCTCATACGTTAAAGCGAGAGAAAGAGAGGAGTACCGCTGCTGTTAGCTGCGTATATGAGAGTATGTAGGTTACGCAGTCGACCGATGTGTGTATGTGTGTACCTCTATATATTGTATATTCTAAAAATCGAGACTCTCTTTTGGCTTGATACGTTAATATGCTTAGAGTGATATGTGTGCGTGAGTCAAGAGAAGGGATTTTAGTCGGTAAACCGGTTTTTTTGAATTTTTGCCAATTCGGATATTGTAATTAGCTCAATTTTTTTTTCTTCTTTTTTTTACTCTACTTTTTTTTATCGCTCTTAATGTTTTTAACGAACCGTGAAAATTATGTTACATACATTTGTCCAACTAACAATGAAAATTATTGAGACACTTTTAGATAGTATCATAATTGTCTTACTCGACCTTTTACTATATAAAAAAAAACGATAATTTACAATACACACTATTTATAACCAATATAATATATTACAAAACTACTTAATACACCTTTGATATAGCATTATAAATTTAACAATTAGCCTTATTCACGTAATACACATTTATCCTTTAGCACATGTATACCTATATGAAAACTTTGATAAATATATATTCAACTCTGATTTCTTAATTAAGCACTATCAGGTACATTATACTCAAAGCGTATATAGTGTCGAACATTGTAACAATTTTAGAAACGTTCGAGCAAAACTAAGTTTGTGAGAGGAAGAACAAACTTTGTATAACTGGACAAGTTTTAGCCTATCGCTAAAAGTAACTAGTAGTAGTAGTAGTTTGAATATACCTTATACCAGTTCTATACAGATTAAACTAACAGCAGAAGCAGCAGCAGCAGCAGTAGCAGTACGAGATTAAAGAAAATTTTCTTTTATCCCGTATCCTTTATATCCATCCAAAAACGACCTTCGAACTTTTCTATTTTCACAGTTTCCCTTTTTTTTTTTATTTCTACTTCAATTATCACTTATAACAGAAAAAAAAGCGTGCGAAAAAACTCAACTTCCATTCCCACTCGTTATATTTCTACTCTACTACCCTTTAATGCAATCCAAATAGAATATCAAAATGAAGAAAAAAGGAGGTAGCGTATAGTTGTACATATCGCTTATATTCGACTTTGAAATTACCACCAAGAAAAACGAAATCACTCATATATACTCAACATTTCTCACTCGCAGACTTGATCGTTCTTTAATTCACGCGAAACAAGAGAGAAAATAGAAGGTTATTCTCTTGCAACATCTTCTCGCTATAAATACATCACTATACATTTCACGTGAGTATATATAAGTATATAATTGAAACGTGTTACTTGTCGATTTTTTTATTTTTTTTTTCGCAAGACGTACAACATTAGGTGTATATATAACCCTCTAATCGGTATAATGGTACCGGCCGATTATACCACAACGTCACATTTATTTATGAGTAGTAGATCCCATACAACAGACACACACATACATAATCATCCTTTTACACATACAATGTGTGTATATGTGTGTGTAGTATAGCGTAATTGCCCGCTAATGGCATATATACCTTTCCCCTTCCGCTAAAGGTGTCTCTTTTGAAATTGCGCGATGTATAGGCTTTGTAATCGTTGATCATTTTATACATACATACACCCCGGATCTACTTTATGTGTCGAGGATTCGTATATTAATAAAGAGAGAATTATAAAGGTCATTTATCATATTGGTGATTAGGTATATTATGTTCTTGTTTATTGGTTGCCTTTTAATGAGTGAATTTTAGAGCTTTTACTTTGGGATGTAGTGAGAAAATTATGGGGATGCAATTAATTGTTCTATAGTTATATGTATGTATTATCGAAGAGCTTTTTGGAAAAGTGTAGATGTATAGAGGGTAATTTTGAGCTTTAAACTAATAAACAGGAGGTAAAAGAGGAAAGTAAAATTGCGATAGCTATAATCATTGATGATGATGAAACCCTTTTTGTGTATGTGTGTGTGTGTGTGTTAAAAGTAGCCTCAGCTGTGTATGATCAAAAGGAGAGTATTATGGGATATTGGCTTGCTGTACACTTGAGTGTACTTTCATGGAAAGAGCTGCTGATATATTCGATATTTTGAAGGAAAATGCGCTTGTAAAATTTATAGGTGGATAAAAGGTCCAAAAATTTTTCTTGGTTCCTAGATCGAAAATTATACGAGAGGTACTTTTCAAGTTATATTTTGTAATTTTGTTTTAAAATAAAAAAAAATTTGATTAATTTTATGGTAGAATAAATAAAATGTATAATAAATTTTATTACATAATTTAAAATATGGTAAATTTATAAGTAATTTGATCATTTAGTTTACATAATAAATCTTAATTAATTTTATTAAAATTAATAATAATAATAATTTTAGAATAAAAGCCAGTATACAATATTTTTGAATGAACTATTGTTAATTACAAAATTAAACCAAAAAACAAGAGTAAAATCCGCGTAGTACAACTCTTATTGTTTTACTCGTATACAAAAGCCTCCAAGCTACTTAATTTAATTTCAAGTAAAATTCATCATCTTGTTAATTGGTACTTCGCTATAACTCTCTCTCTCTCTATTTCTCACAACAGTTCCTCTTCGTGTTTTCAAGCAATTAAGAAGAAAAGCTTTCGTGGATAATTTAAAAATTTACTTCAAGAAAAATCAAGTCGATCAGCAGAAAAATAAAAAATAATAAAAAATAAAATGAAAAAAAAAAAAATCTTATCTAGGTCACTATGCCAAACAAGCTTGCCAACAACAACAACAACAACAACCATAATACCCATCTCTTTTTTTTCATCGTTTCGCTGCAACTTATATTACACGCTTCGACACCTTCCCCCCTTTTTTCCCCCTTAAAGAACTTCCTGCCTCACGCTCAGCTAACCATCAAAGTCAACCATAAAAACCCAGGAGACGAACTCAAGGCAGTAGAATCGCACAGTAGCCGTTAGAAAACCAAGTGACGAACCCATATACTAGCTATATTTTATACATATAGTGTGTTTGCTGTATAGAAGTACCGAGATGTCACCGAGATGTCCTTGTTGGGTCCGTTATATGCGCAGCTCCCCTCCGATAAACGGCTGCTTTTTACTAGATAAAACTCCGGAAGAGAAGCTGGTATATACCGCTGATTGCAAGAGTGAAAGAGGCGGAGAGTATGGCTAGTATAGTGAGACTATACAGCGCGACCTCCGTTGCTTGTCCTCACTGACTAGCTTTGATTGCCTAGAATTCTTTTTTTTTTTTTTTTTCATCTATACTATGGTTTGGCGAGTCTGAGCTTGTTGATTAATTGAGGACGGATTCGTCTTAATTAGGAGTCGATTCTTGTAAATTGTGATTGAGAAATGCTGATATGGGTTATTCTCGTTAATGGTTTATTCTGGGTTAAAGATTTTTTTTTTAAAGAAATTGTATGTTTTTGACTTTGAAAAATATACTGGCCTTTATTTGGAAAAGAATATTAATTTAAAAAAAAAGAAACAAGATGAGTCATAAAAATTTTTATAGTTTTTTTATACTGGATTGCTTTGACATACTCGTGTCTGACTGTACCCAACACGTATCTACTGAAAAAATAAACTTAAAACCTATTTAAAAATTCATCTCGCACATCACGTAAAATTAAACAATGAAAAAAAAGAAAAAAACTAAATTTACATCGATTAGCATTTATTAAAATATATTAAATTAAAAAGAAAACATATAGTAAAAAAGCTTTCGCAAATACATAAATACACACACACATACATTTCCCCATACATTTCTAAATTCAATAACACAAAGCATAAATACACACACACACACACAAACACTACATTATGCATTTTAATACGCAGTTATACAAACAATTGCCATTTTAAACGAATACAGTAATATCCCCTTTGCAAAAAAAAGTGCGTAAGAGAGAGAGTACGATGAGTCATTCTCTCTCTTAACTCTCAGGGCGCGTCATCGGTTGAAAAGAAAGCCATATACATCAGCTTTTGTACACATACACACACACACACACACACACACACACACACACACATATAATACGTATTTACTGTAAGAGAATAACCGTAAGATTCAAACGTAACGGCAATATCCTCTATACCTACACTACCTTATACTTCGTCAGACACATAAAACGCCACACATACGTACACGTACACTGATGACGAATCATGAAAACAACGCATATAGGTATATATACATATATGCTCTCTATCTCACATATAATAATATATGCTTGTAGGCTGCAACACTTTCAAATTAGGGAGGCCACACCTCTCTATCTATATACATATACATATACACGCGTAGGTGTCTTGATTTTTCGATCGCATATTATAATGAGAAATCTCTTGTAACATACGATCTACACCTAATTGATATATATATAAGCCCGCATCTCTCCCTCTTTTTTTCTCATCTCATTTAAACAACCAACCTTCCTTCTTTTTCTCAAACTTACATACATCTACCATTTTGCCCTATATATGTATATATATAAAGGAATAATTTTCATTTTCGATCAGGTACACACACAATAGGAGAGGGAAAAGCTTACGCTTTTGTAGATTATATAGAGAGAGAAAAGTTTCATCGGATTAGCAGCAACAAGAGAGTACTTTAATTTACAAAGGCAATTATGTTATATCACACGTACATACAGTGTATACCTTATAGTGTATCTCGCAACTATATCTTTCTCTTTTTCTTTCTCGTCGTTGCATATTTTAGCTTCCCAAGAGCAACGAAAAAAAAAAAAAAAAAAAAATCAGCATATACAACACAAGCCGGAACTTTGAGAAAGTGCATGTATACCTATATGTATATATAACTTTGTAGAGTTACAATTATTCGTGTATATATACATTGTACAGTATATATTTTTATACTCACGTTATAATAAAACAGATCAAAACGATTTATACTGTACAAACTTAAATTTTTTTATATTATTAAATTGAGCCTTGGAGCAACTATAAAATAATATAATATAACAGCTGCCCAACGTTACCCTATCAATTTAAAATAAAAAAAAAAAAAATAAATTTTACATTTAAATTGGTCTTTAAAAGGCGTGAGTTTTGTTGCGCTTTAAAAAACTCTCTCTCTCTTTCTCTCTCTTTCAGAGCAATTAGAATATATATCTTATGTAATAGTACAGTGACCCTTATATAAGTATAATTATAGTGTATAGTGAAACGGTAGCATATAATATAATATATCCCCCAGAGGGGATGATTTCTTTGTTGTGTTCCGTAATGTACCAAAATTTAATCTTACATTTTGTGCCTGAAAAAAAAAAACTTTTAAGAATTATGTTATAGTTGGACCAAAGAAAAAAAAAGAAAAAAAAGATAGATGGAGAAGAAATAAGATGTCTATGAAATGTATCTTATAATGTCTTTTTCGAGAGACGAGATAACGTATATAACATAAGGACACACTGCTGCATCTCACGTCTATCCCTTAACTTTATTGTCAGTCGATCAAATACACTACAATACTATATACCTATATATACATACTCCTATATAGGCTTATATTCATACACCCACTAACCGCAAATGCAAAGTACATATATATACTATATAGGTATACTTGATATTCAAGCATTATTACATGCTCATGTCATAGTATATAATACAGCTACACGCGTATACACGTACAATGAAATTCGTATTCCATAAGTGAACTCTCACGATATATTCTATATAAAGCACGTGACTCGTATAATACATATATATTCGTACAATTCAAATGAGAACTCGATCACTCCCCTTATATCTCTGAATATAAAGATAATAAAAAATACTATGGTATTATGGTAAGACAGATGACACTGGGGGTATAATATAATATCTTACATATATAGGGATGGATTAGCTATATATTGATAAGTTTCAATGCATATAATAAGATACATCATCTTTTATTATGCTTTCTCTCTATGTAAGTTGCGTAGAAGTTAAATTTGTGGGAGAATGGATATATAGGTATATACGAAAAGGATAGATCGTGATGATGTATAAGGAATAACGATCAAGTTTAGTTCATAGTATAGTATATATTGAGATCTTTTTACATATGCACTGTGCAACTTGCGTAATGCATATCGTTCGCGCAAAACGTGCTCTTTCACACACACACACACACACACACACACACACACACACACACACACACACACACACACACACACACACACACACACACACACACCCACACACACACACA
>JAPYZE010004600.1:0-11504 GCA_030522805.1 Leptomastidea abnormis
CATCCGCGAGTACGATAACCAGGAGATACGACAGCGACATTGAGATCCTGAGCAATCCAAGCCAGAGCAGCATCGAGGTCCTCGACGATGGATCCAAGTTAGTAGTTTATTCCGCTTTATTATTATCACGCTAGTTATTGAATAATATACTGACTTACCGCCGATCAAAGCGCATGATCATAAATATGTATGCCCCTCATAAGCATGAGTTCATCGTTCACTCGATTATTATTTCCAGTGGATGCGACTTGAAATTGAACGTCAGTTGGCTATAGAAATCGTCTGATTGACGTTTGGTTTCCGTTAGTTTCCAGCAGTAGAGCTTAATTTATGATGTTGTATAATATATAGAATTCATCGCTTAACCGGCAGCTTTGCCGATTTTGTCAATATCGTTGTTTTGTCTTTCGTTAATAGGTCGACGACTCCGCGCCGCAAGAGGTCGACGACTCCGCGCCGCAAGCGCTCGTCCGAGGAGAGAAGAGTCGCAGTCGCGCCCACGTTATTAACAATACCAGACACAACTCTCGTTATGGCGGGCCTAACAGAAAGTAGCTCATCAGGTTTATATCTTGCTGTGCTCTGTTTTTTACTTCTACTACCTACTCGTATCACTATTTTATTTTTCGTCTACGCTAACTGGAGATTGTTTATTATTATTGTAAATTTATAAAAAAAAATTAAAGATGCTCCTCCAGGCAGTGTAAGCGTCGCGCTCGAAATTGTAATAAAAATTATAAAAACAATAATCTCTCATTGCATCGAATGTCCGGCTCTTCATTTTTGCGAAAAAACTAACTCCCATTCGCAGGTTCATTGACTGACAGTGTGTGTACCGCTTACGAAAACAAAGCGCCGAATAACAAGTTGCCGGATAAGAGCAGCGAACTGTCCAACAGCAGCAGCAGAAGCATCATCGAGTCAGAGACGCCGGATTTTGCGGAGCCTGGCTACGGTACCATGACTAATCTCACCTCGATGTTGGGTGGTAAGTACATGCTTTATCAAATATATAAACCAATTTAATTTTAAGATTCAATAATTAATGATAAGTATTGAATTATTACAGAGCTACTGCAGAGCATGAAGATCGGTACTTCGAGGGAGGTGGTACCAAGAGCGGAGGAAAGTTCAGAGTTCATCGGCAGTAGTGTCCAGTACTCTTACACGGATTTCAGTGATTTGGATCATCGTATCAAGCTTCACATTATTCTCAACGTTTTTGAGCACGAGAATGAAGAAGTAGCGCTTTTATTACGGGTTTGCATACTTACATCAAGATATTATAAATTTTGCTTCAAATTAGTGTTATCTTGCAATGCTAAGGGTTGCTGTATAATTTTAGGCTGATATACTGACCCGATCCTCCGAAGCTACGTTTCCTGGTTGCTTGGTCATGTCCACTGCTAAGCTCTACATTCTTAGAATCACCGGTCCTGAAGGGTGAGATATTAAAAATGACAACTAAATAAAAATTGATTTTAATTTGGAATTCATTATTTTAATCATTTTTATAGCGAAGATCCTCAACGTTGGTTACAAAAAGAAGCAAGCTGGACAATAGATCGACTTCGATCTTTTGCTCCACTTCCGTTCAAGCAAGGTGTCCTAGTCGAGCTGCATCAACCAATCAAACCCGGCGAGAACGTGGCAAACAACGTGGTGGTCTGCATACTTCAAGATTTTCACAGGACTTCAAATTTTCTGTTTTATTTAACAGGTTTGTAAATTTTATGATCCTATATTCTTATGAACATTGATTTGAGTATATAAATTAAAAATTAACGAATGAATTGTGAAATGTAGATTCTCCACTGCCAGCCGGATGCGAGGTGGAGTTTTCGGTACCACAGAACTGTACGACGTCCATGAGAGAGATTTTAAAATCATCGAAAGCACACAAAGATGAGGATGCGGTTCGATTGCTCGCAATTTTTTCCTCAGCTGTGCTCAAATTGTCTGACGATACGACGAAACTTAAAATGTCGAGTTTGATTGTTACATCGAATAATTTGATTGCTACGCAAGACAGAGTTAATTGGCTGTTACCGGATAACGTTAAATTACCGGCTATCGTGGCGGAACAGACGATGAGTAATTTGATTGAAGTGGTAAGATCTTAGAGATAAAAGAGCCAATCGAGCATTTTTTAAAGTATTTTAAAATAATTTGTTATCTTTACTATTACAGGACTTTAGCGGTACACAGCTAACTCTTAGCTTTTTAGACGAGGTTGCAGGAGTAGAGGCGAGTTGGCAGCTGAGTTTTACATCGGCGGATGCAGCTGAGGCTGTAATCAACTCTATCCGGCCGCCCTGGGAAGAGCTATTTTCGGTGCCTCTTCAAGTCAACGGACCAGGTGGTGCGGTATCTACTTCTACCGAACTGGCTACGTGACAGCAGACTCGAACCGTTTGTATCGAGCTTATATGTCTCGTAATTGTCCGCAATATTATTTACATTAAACGGTTCATTGCAACTTGCGTCATGTACATCTATTTTCTCTACGGCCTAGCTGAAAATGAGTTTGCGTACAAGACGAAACAATGAGATATTTGCTTGTTTTCTACTGAAATTTTGTTTTTTGTTTGTTTTATTTTTGAAGTTTAGTACTGACGATCGTTTTTGATTGAAAGGTAACGACTGTTCTCTGTTTATAATTATTTATTAGCGAATTATAAGATTTGTAAGATTTTTAATCAGACTTATTTATAAAATATTTTAAAAGGTGATAAAATCTGTAAAGTAATTAACTTGAAAAAAACCCTATTTAGACATTATTTTAATTAAAAAAAATTCTTAAAAATATGCTTGATAGTGTCAAAAGGCTGCTGATGAATATAAAGATAATGAATATGTCATGGAATTGATGAATCTAATATTGTAAAAAATAAATATTTTTTTGAATATTTAGTAATTACTTGTAAATATAAAAATATTTTTTTGAAAAATAAACACTAATTATATTCTTGAGACTCACGTCACGCACTTGTAAAAAATGCATTCAAAAAAATTAAGACTCACAAACAATTTACACAATCTGTTGTACAAATGCTGCAAGTCATCCTAAAAAATATTTATTAGACTCAATAATAAAAAATTTTTGGTTAAAAAAATTTATGATTTCTTTACAAATAAATTTGACTGCTAAATATTTAAATGCATTTTCACGTTTTAAAATAAAATTTTATGTTTTGCACAACTAGATAGAATAAGAAATGAAAAATATTAAATTACCTTAAAGCTACTTTCTAAAAAGTTCAAATATATAAAAAATATTATATTCACAACCTAAGTAGACTCAATGAGGTGCCACAATAATATTAAGAATTGCATCATATGATGTAAAACAATTAAAATTTTTTATTAAGATCGACTTGATAGCTTAAAAAGCCTGATTATAACCAATGTATCATAATAATAAAATTTATACGAAAAACGATCAAACAGTTACATAGGTCGAATGTGTCACTAGACTGCAGCACTCATAGCTCAAGCTGTACCACTTTGAAACTTTGCCATCGCTTATTGTAAAGTTAAGATACCGTATTTTATTTGTGACTCGCGAATTTCACTGTGACATTGTGATACTGTAATTTTAGTCGTCTCGTACAGTAGATGAGTAAATAAATCGTAAAAAGCTCTTGGTAATCGAGTAAGATTTACAAAACACGTGTCTGCATATTCCACAGAGTCTAACGTTACTAAGCGATCAGCGTGATAATTTAGCAAAATTTTATTTTTCTATCGACCCGTCGAGTTCGCGCACAAGAGCTTTACTATTCTTTTATAGTAAAATCGATGCGACGAGCAAGTGTGGCCGTCAGTCGCGAATCGTTTCTATAGTTTGAATGGTTTGTGCTGCTGCTGTTCATTTATTTTTCATCTTGAAAAGTCTATTTTGCTTCTGTGTAAAGACATATAGAAAAGGACAAAAACTATTTGTGTTTGCAAGAGATATCTTTATAAGCAAAAGTGATGTTGGTGAGACAAAATTGTTTTGTAGTTCTTGCAAGTGCCTCTTTCTGCTTAAATATTAGAATAGTAGGAGATAATTAAAAAAAGCAGCTTAAGTTGTAAAAAAATAAAATGGTTTCCTATCTTTAATTTTAAATAAATTATATTTCATAAAATTACAGTACTGACACTAAATCAAACATCTGTGTAAAAAATCATGTAATTTTTTTATGACTGATTTTAGGAAAATTTACACACTGTTGAATGTGAATTGATTGTAGTTTTATTAGTTCTAATTGTATACAAATCATTTTTAAATTTAATGTTTTAATTTTTTTTTAAAGCAATAATGCTTATTTATTATCTATAAAATAATACCATAGTACTGTAAAATTTAGATTTATAAGTTTTACTTTGTTATTGTTAGAGGTGCTTTGAAATTTATAAGACTTACATTTCGAAAATTTTTTGAAAATGTTTAGTGTCAATTTCAAACTTGTATTTTTTGAACAAATATTTATTCTAGTTTTGTCAATCACATGTATAAAGAGTTTTGTTGTATTTACTAAAAATATTTATGAATTTTCATTGCTATCATACAGAGAAATATGGTTCTTAGTTTTATGTTTTATTGTACTTTTCACAAGTTTTATGAGGATTATTGTTTCTAGGTTTAATAATCTCCATTTGTTTCAAACAATGTATGTAAGTATGTAATATTTATTATTTGCATATAATGCAATTGTTTACAAGATGTAAATTATTTTATAATAAACACTTGAAAAATATTTTGTTATTATTAATCAATACTTATATTAAATATTTCCTTAATAATTTTGATTTTTATCGATTATAAAAGATTATTTTAATATTTAGTTATTTTCTAGTAATTTTCTGATTCTTATATTTATATTATATTCCTTCAGTTGGTAAAGCTCTAGGGAATAAAAAATGATTCTCCCCTATTTTGACGTCGTATTTACTTACTTTGTAGAATCAAAAACATAAGTTTAAAGATTCGTAAGATTGTTTGTGTATTGCAATAGTAATGTCATGTTTTAAAATACCTTCGTTGCTCTAATTGTTAGTTGGTAACGTCAACTTTCTGCAGGTGTAATTTTTCCGAACAATCATTTATAGGTTAGTAGGTATACAAATCTCATTATTTATTTACGCTCTATTCGCTGCTGTTTGTTGTTTATAAAACAGAATCTTGTATACTTTTCTACAGAAAAAAAAAATGGACTATTAATACTAACTTCAATGTTACGGACGACAACGACAAGTTAGCGACAATCAAAATGAATTAAAAAGGTCAACATGACAAAATCTCTTTCAATCACTACTTTATAATCGTTCTATTTTTCTTTCGAAAAAAAGTTCTCGCTCCGTAAGTATTTTTACCTGTACATTTTTATCGTATGCACCAATGACAAGTGTCAGAAAACATAGCTAAAAAGTAGTTAAATCAGCAAGTTGTTGATATAACAACTGACCACCGCCCTTTTTTTTTCTTCCAGAGCACAACAATGGAGCTGGACTCGGACAGCAGTGACACCGACAGCCAGGAGCATCGCCTCATCCAGGAGACGAAGCGACTGAAACACGTGTTCGAGCCTTACTTCAAGCGCATCTTCAGCGGGACGAGCTTCGTAAAGCACATGAACCAGCGGTGCAGCGCACCCCACGACAGCACGAGCTACATCCTCCTCTGCGAGGCGATAAAGCGGAACGACAACGCGAGCGCCCAGATCCTGCTGCGCCAGCACTGCAAGGCGAACCTCGGCCGGCCGGACCCGGGCAAGGACATACCCCTCCAGCTGGCGGTGCTCGCGGGCAACGTCGAGATCGTCGAGGCCCTGCTGGCCCGGGGCGCCAGGGCCTCGGTCAGCTTCCAGGACCAGCGCGAGTCCTTGCATCTGGTATGCGACCGGAGTAGCTCAGCCGCCACCAGCGAGGAGGCGAGACTGGCTATAGCGGGACTCCTGGTGCGACACGGGGCGGACATCAACGCGGTGGAGCGCTCGCGAGGCGACACTCCTCTGATATTGGCGGTGCGCAGCAAGCTGCCTGGACTGGTGCGCTTTTTGCTGGAGGCCGGGGCGTATCGGCACTACGCCAACAAGTACGGCGAGACGGCCTTCCACGTTGCTTACGCGGTGAATGCTGGCGTCGAGGTGGCGGAGATGATTTACGACGACGGATTCGACCTGGAGTGGAGGGACGAGAACGGCTGCACGGTCTTCTCCTACGCGGTGCGAAACCTCATGAACTTCGGTTACAGCACCTTCTGCGGACTGAGTAAACCAGTAAGGGGAGTCCTGTATCTTCTGGAGCGCGGGGTCTCGATCAACAGCAGCCTCGACAAGCGCTCGAATCGCATACTCCACATGATCTGCCAGAATCAGGCTGCCAGGGCGGCCAAGATGTTCCTGGAACGCGGCGCAGAGGTGAACGCCCTGAACGACGACGGCAAGAGCGCCCTGCACTTCTGCGCGGAACATCAGCCCCGAGAGATCGTAGATTTGTTGCTGGAGCACGGGGCGGACGTGCACGCGCTGACTGCGAATGGCCAGTCGGTTCTCCACTTCGCCGCGGCCAACAAGCATCCGGGCGTGCTGGAGTCGCTGCTGCATCACGGGCTGGACGTCGACGCGAAGGGCAGGGACGGCAACTTTACACCCTTGTTTAATGCAGTCTGGAGCGACCGGTACGAGAACGCCAGGCTGCTGCTGGACTGGCGCGCCAAGGTGAACGAGCGCATAATCAACAGCCAGATAGCCCTGCACGTCGCGGTCGACCAGAAGCACGCGAGTTGCGTCGAGCTGCTGCTCGAGCACGGCTCGGACGTCAACGTCCTCGACGACTACGGCAACACGCCCCTCACCATATCACTCTACCAGATTGCCGAGTCAGCCAGTGCGGACTGGTGGGACTGCGACGGGGACGCAGGCAGGCCGACCGAGGCAGTGCAGCGGGCTCTGATCAGACACACCGCCAAGTGCCAGCTCGCGGGTCGTCATCTCAGCGAGCAGAGTCTCAGGATCATGGGTAATCCGCACTTCCGTGATTATTACGCCGACTGCCTCAGGGAGCTCGGGCTCATGCGCGATAACAGCCTCATCGACGGCATAAGCTTCTTTGACTTGCTGATCTGGAGTCAGAACAAGCTGATACTTTACGAGCGTTACGATGTTTTTGCGCACGCCTTTCAGAACAGCCGCTATCGGGAGAGGTTTCCAATTTATAGCGATAATCTTTATAGAGTTATCGAATCGACGCTTGAGAGACACGAGCTTGCGACGCGTTCGGCTGATAGTCTTGTTAGAATAGTACAGAATATTGATCAATCCTGGGCTGAGGTTCATTTGCCTACGCTTGTCGTTGAGCACATACTTGAGTATTTTAATATTACGGATTTGAGAAGCCTCGCAAGGGTGTACGATTAGCTTTATATAAATGTTTGGATGAGCTTTATTGTGATAATATATATGTATATCGCTAGATTTTTTCTTTTATAATTTAAAATTTTTTCATTTTATTTTCTTTATTAATCATTTTTTAAGTAAATCAACAGTCTGTGTTAAGAGATGAAATCGATAATTTTGTATAAAAAAACAAACAAACGGTAGATATTTATAAATTAAGGTGTGGGTTTTTCTGTCGTTTCATACATCTTCGTAGATTGATGTACACACATGAATAAATATATATATGTAAATGTATTTACGGATAAAATCCGTAATTTATTTAATTACCTACAATTATTTAGCATTTTTAAAAGGCTGAGTCTGACATGACAGAGTTTTGCCCACAATTGATGTATTGTGCAATATTCTTGATGTTGTTAAATGTGAAAAATGTGTATATTATATTGTTTTAAATAAAATTCCCTTGATATGCAATGACGAGCTTATTCAAAGTATATACATGTAAATTAAAAATTGAATTTAATAATTTTTAATGATTTTTGAAATATCAAAACAAATTGATTTTAATTAAATTTTATTAAAATTTTGTATATCAAATGGACATTTAATTTCCTTATATTATGATAAATTAGGTATATTTTCTTACATAGCGCATTGCTTAAAAAATATTCTCTACATATCTCGGATCGAAGCGTTAAATTAAAAAAAGTATTTCATACTAAAATTAATTTATAAACTAATATAAAAATTGACTTACACACATAAAATGTATACTTTGGTTTAATGATGACAAAAGCTTTCGACACCCAGTAAAAAACGAATACTTTATTTTTTGCCTAAAATCGATTCAACGCTAAACGAAATTTTGGATTTTTGTTGGCCAGCATTTAAATTTGTAGCTTCGCTTGCAAAATACGACATCTCTGGTATTTTTGAAAATAATGCCATCTGCGAATAAATCGGACATAGTTCTTGCCTCCCGATCATCTCGCTTCCGTCGGTATTCATTATCCGAAAATTTTCCGATACGTCTTGACTCAAAACTATAAATTAAAAGAAAAAAAATTAAAATTAACACACAAAAAATACCGATTTTCTTAAATTATTTTGAAAACTATATCCCAAACAAACTCGTTATGAATCCGAATCTATGAAAATTTTGTAAAAATCCGAATAATTGAATTACCTACCTGGCAAAGCATTAACAATCTGCATATCCCGAGTAACACTGATCCGCGTCCTGGTGGTAAGCTGCAAGCGATGTCTCTGAAAATTACGTGACTTACGCTCGTAAGCGGCGTAGGCTCGCCTAGCCGCGGGTGATTCCGGTCCAGTGACCGCATGATCGAGATGATCTCGTGCCTGCTGTTGGCGACGCAAAGCCACCTGAGCTGCCATGACCCGTTGACGCTCGACCACGAGTAGGCAGCAGGCGCAACGGCAATCACGCCACAGACATTCGCGTTTGTGACCTTTTAGACCTGAGACCACGCCGTGGTTGCGACAACGTGCGCATTTTGGACTACGACTGTTACTGCTATTGCTGCTGTTATTGTTTGGTATGGATGATTTTAAATTGATGCTGCTGCTGCTGCTGTTACCGATATAGCCGTCACTGCTGTGAAGGAGTTCATCAGCAGCTGGATTTAAAAAAAAAAATAATAATCAAAATTTATTTAATGCATAAATTAATTTTTTAAAAATAAAAAAATCGCTGACACTCGCTATATCACTCACTATACACTAAAACACTATAATCGCACAATTTTGAAAAAATTATGAAAAACCGATCAATCGGAATCTCACCATTAGACTCGCAGTCACTCATCGTCTTCGATTAGAATAAAAGGTATCAGTATATCACTTAGCAGCATCCGAAAGCCAACTATATTAGATACGCGTTTCTGTGTATAATATAATGTAAGTCAAGATACCAAGAAGATCTTGGAGCCGCGCCTCCCACGCGGATGTTACGGGCGTGGCTCCGACTATATCCGCCAATCCCGAGTCGAGGGAATAAATCGAGCAATGGACGATCTCTTCTCTTGATGCTTGTGTATTATTATTATTATTATTTTTCTCTTCCAAATATGTTGCTTTGTGATACTTTTGGTTTTTTTGGATTTTTAAATTTTTAATGCAATTTGTATATTTTAAATTGTTTATTTAGTAAGATGGTTTTGTAGTATTTTTTCTTTTCCCTAAGAAGCTCTAAAGAAAATTGAGTTGATAATTTTTCTTAGGATTTAATTTTGTTATTAAAAATACGGAAGGTTGATTTATTTTTTTTTATTACAAAATATATGTCTTGATTTTTACGTTTACAATGTTGTTTTGCTTGTAACGATTACTATATCGAAATAAAATTACTTTTAATTATTGTGAAAAATACTTTAACTTGACGGAAGTTTACGTAAAAATAAGTACAACATTTATTAGTTTTGGATCTGTCTCAAAATTTAAATGTCTACAGTTGCACATACTTATGAGTTTCTATTACAAATAGAGTTTTATTTTTACTTTGGCTACTCTATAACGCGTATATTCTCTTGTTTTCTCATTTAGTTGACGCGCAGTTATATGTGCAAGCTCTGCAAAGTTTAAAGGACAGCTTTGAATATCTTTAGTTTTATAAATAGAAGCAAACATTTAAATTTTAATACAAAATCATGTAAACTTTATTTAATTTTTATAAAATTATTTTTTTTTCTAGAATTCTTTGAAAATCAAGTTAATTATGAAACTACTACAAGGCTACTTCTTCTTTTTATTTTCTTTTCAATTTTTTGAGAAAACTAAGATTTTGGAGTAAAATAACAAATGAAAGTGTAACCCTCGCGTGTATATTAAAAACAATAATATACTCATATCTTACAAGTGTATAGGGGACAGCGTAGCTTCATCCTCGAATTATTTTTATACTCCAGGCAGGGAGTAAGAGAGAAAACCAAAAAAATGTGTTTCCATGCATATTTTTCCAATTAAACGCGGCTTCTCATCTTCTCCATCTCCGCAAGCTCTTCATTTTGTAAGTTGACTCATTTTTTTTTCTAAATATTTTAAAGGATAAAAGAGAAATATTATACGCATGTCACCCAAGGGTCGAAAAAGAGAGAGAAAGAGTATAAAGTGACTCTCGCGTGCGCGAGCGGATGGATCTGTTTACTTATCGTCCGGAAAAGTGACACCTTTTCTTTTATTTTTTTTCTTCTTCTTCTTTCTTCCTATATCCTTAGTTGATATGCGCGGTGAGATCTAAAGAAGACGTTGCGGCTTTAGAAACTCTGTTTAGAAATCAAACGAAAATTTTGAAATTTTTCGCGTTTTTTTCTTTTTTCTTATGTTTTAAAATTTCTGTCAAACTAAATATTTTCAAAAGCTGAGAGAGATATATATATATAAATGCTTGGTAATACATAGTCATTAATTATAAGCGCTTAAGAATATACACTTGTTCTTTAATCTCAAAGCAAATTTACATTTTGTTGAAATTCAAAAAAAAGTAATATCAAACACTTAAAAAAAATCTTAAAAAAATTTTTTAATATTTTATTATCCAAAAAATAGAAATATCAGATGAATTCCAGAGTATAAACATAAAGCTAAGTGCAGTAGCAGTTGCAGTCAAAAGTGACGTCTCATCTCGCATGTATTTTGCCAAGAAACTTGCGCGTTACATGAAGTGTACGAGAAAGAGAAAAGAATCTCGTTAGAAGCTTCAAGCAACCATCAGTTGATTTTCTCTCGGCAACATATGTGGATATATGAAAGACGCAGTTAATATTAGGATACTCTCTTTCTCATTTTGACGAAAATTGATACGCATATTTTATAATCGATATTATATGTAGCAATAAGCTAGCAAAATTATATATACTTTTCTATATTCTTTGTCGAAGAGAGTCACAGTTCCATAGACTCGAAAACAGCGATGAGCTTTTTCGAGCTTGCAAGCTCACACCGGCATCATTAATCATGTACGCTATAGGCCACCGACTAAGAAACAAAAAAAAGAAGAAAAAAATGTTCTCTCTAGAAAACTATTGACAGTAAGTACACACATTTCAGTGTATAGGTATACAAAGTGAGTCGAGTTTCGATACTTTTTAAAATGTT
>JAPYZE010004601.1:0-17707 GCA_030522805.1 Leptomastidea abnormis
ACATTAACGCGTAAAGAACGTTACGTAGTATTTTTTTAAAATACAATTCTGACTATAGTAATTTATTGCATAAACAATAAGGTAAAATTAAAAAAAAAAATAAAATGTTATTTTTTTTAAATTTATTACCTCAAATGTTTGTATTTATAAATTTAATTTGCTAGCTGTTATGAAAAAATGTTTAAAAATTGTTCTGGAATTTGCTGGATTAATTGTTAGCATTACAACGTGGAATATAATTTTAAACAAAAAGATGATCACTTTTAAAATTTATAACGATTATAATTAACGCTTTGTTATAAAATAGTGAAAAATATACTTTGTTATTCAATTATTTTTTACCACAAAAACAATTTTTACATTTTAGTGTTCAAAGAAAAAAAAAATGCAATTATTCAAATATTCAATACTGTTTTACAAATATTCAATACTGTTTTAGTTGTATCATAAATTATGTAGTAACAACGGCTATCTATGTTCCAAGTGCAATTTAAGCGAGTATCAAACGATTACAAGTATTAAACACGATATTTAAAATGCAGATAAAATTAATAAAAAAAGGTATAATTAAATAAAAATCGATTTTCATCAATTTTTTTTTTTTTTTTTCAAAACATCAAAAAATTTATTAACTATTAGAATCCAACTCTAAAAACTGGCATAAGCAAGTTATTTCTTATCTCACGTCTACTCAGCATTAAACGATTAAATTATTTTTTACCCTTTTTAGCTTGTCGTCATTATTATAAAGCCCTTTACATTATAATCAATATACCCTACTCCAAAATTACCCACATTATTTATATACTATAAGCTTTTAACCATCTTTAACAATATATCCATACTTCATATACCAAAACATAAAAATCATCGAAGCTCGACGAGTAATTCAACATCTTGACCTTGGTTGAGGTCGATAACGTTACAGACATCGCAGTTTGACGTCTACGATAAAAAGATCACACACAGTTATATAGATATACTTACAATATATACCTATATATTAGCTGCGACTTCATTGTTGATTTGCGCGTCTTCGCCCACGCTTTCTTTCTTACTCATTTTACGCGGGAAAAATCTTTCAACAAGCGAGCGACAGCTGCAAGGATAAACGTAGCCGAGAGGGCTTTCTTTTTCGGATACATACTATAAGGACGGACCTTTACGAGCTAACTTTCAAATCGTTTGTGTCTTAAATATATGGTTGTGGTACCGGAAATGAATAAAGTCTTGATTACCTTGATGAGTTGAAAAAAATCGCTTTTTAACAATGTTTCCGGATATATCTTTGCGGGATGTGTGTGTGTGTCTTTCTTTGTGATGATTTTTATGTTTGTGTCATGAATTTTGATGGTTTATTTTTCTTTTTATTTAATGTATTAACGATCAAGATAAAAATTATAACAATTTGTTGATTTATTAATTGGATTTAAGATAACAGATACTTATACTTTTGATATGTAGACAATTAAATGGCAATGATGAGTTTCAATGTTTAATAAAAGAATAATTTATTATTTATATTTTATAAAAATTGAAATGCAAAACTTTTATGAGATATCGAACATTAAAAATGTAGAAATATATTAGAATTTTTGGATTTTTATATTTATTTTTGAGTTACTAAAAAAATATGACCTTGTAAAAGTACATAAGAAAGTACAAAAAAATAATCCATTATCTCGAAATCGACGTTTTCAACATAAATCTACATTTTTGGCAAACATATTATCTAGCGCAAGATTAAACTTATCCTTTAGAATAGCCAAAATTCTGGAACGTGTTTCTTCAAATTTCAAATTCCAGGGTCAGTAAAAAAAAAGTTTAATCTGCAATTTATAATATTGCAGCTAAACGTACGATCGCTTATCAATAAAAAAAAAAATTATTTAAACTTTGAGTATTTAAATTAACTTTAAAAGTAAATAATACAATTGTTCAGGTATAAAAAATTTTTCTCAAATAATTTTATTTTAAAAAATTGCATTATCATATAATATTACATAAAAAATTTTTTAGGTAACACATACTTCATCTAAAATAAAAAATAATAAAATAATAAAACTCCGTTATTTTAATTTTAGCCCAGAATTTAATAATAAAATCTCGCGCTTGACATCTATCATTTTTCGCTTTTACAAAAATATACATTGTTGCGTCAAAGTATATATATATACTGCGACTGTCCAGAAAAACGAAATCAGCTATAATAATAATAATAACGAGATCATCTCAGCAAGCAGTAACGGATGCATAAATTATATTTTCATTTGATTAAACTCCTTTCTTTTTAAATATAATCTAAAATGAAAACACATCCCAAGAGTTTACATCTAAATATAAATGTACATTATTGTGTGTTGACGCTAAGTTTACGAATCGACGACCTCGAAATAAAAAAAAAAAAAAAATAACGAAATAAGTCAACAAAATCAAATTGTCTGTGTGTGTTCAAGAGTCCACGTGTCGTGTCGTCGTGTGATTCACCTTTTCCAAATTTGCGAATCTACGACCTCGTAAAAAAAAGAAATAAAATGAAATAAAAAGATAGGAGGTCATTTGCTGACGCGCAAATTTTATTTCAATAAATTGATGCAGGATTAAATGCTGATTGAAAGAAGAATACACTACTATCACACATCAAATTCTATAACTATATATTATTAAACCAGTAAGTAGGTATACAAAATTATTACTGAAATTACTTTTTCACATATCATTTGACCAGTATAAATATTTTATCCATAAAAAATTGAAATTTTAATCATTATTAAGAGATATTTTGATAGAACTTATAATTATTGTTTCTACAATTTTTTTGTTTTGAAAAAAAAATTACATAAATAATTATTTTGTTATTTCAAATAAAAACTTTTGAATTTTATAAACAAACTTTATTTTTTTTTTACTTTTGGTTACCAAAAAACTTAATTTATTACAAAAAATACATTACTATTAATATTTAACTTTAGATTGAGTGATTAAAAAAATTTGCAGATCTTTTCGCAAATCTTGATTAAAATAATTCAAGTACTCATTCCAATCTTTCTTAGGTACCACAATTCCAGACATAACATTTGGAATATTCTTGTATTCTGATAATAATTTACTAATACACTTCATACTTTTAGAAAATCTATGAGTGTTTTCAAAATTGTCACCTAATTCTTCTTTAATCAATTTGACTTGTGGCCTAACATCATTGTTAACATTTAATATGTATTGCCAGTGGCAATAACTTAAGTCCCTGTTGGCTATTTTCAATTCTTTTTTATGGTCAGAATATTTTTCAAACATTACTGTTTTATAATGGTCAAAATCGTAATGTAATGACTCTGAAATCTCTATCCCTTGAATTGCTCCAGTTAAATTTTTAAAAAATTGTAATACTTCAAGTTTTTCCAGTTCAGAAGCCTGAAAAAAAATTAAGGATGAATACTCACATTGGGTCAATTAAGTTTAGCAATAAACTTATAAATATACAAAAAAAAAATAATTCTGTTGGGCTTTTAAAATATTACAATTGTGAATTAGCAATTCAAAATATGCAATGTGTATCATAACAAAAAATTGAAAGAATACTCACTATTTTACATTTTAACTCAGCTATTTCATTAATGCTATCAGAATTGTTTTTTTTGTTAAATTGAAGAATGCAAATTTCTCTTTTGAGCAATATTATTTCAACTTCATGTGGCTCCATTATTTAAAATGTGTTCAAGTTGTCAAAACTTTTTTTTAAAGATATCTATGTTTGGATTCAGAAAAGGTATTGTTTAAGAATTATTAATTGTTTTTATATGTGCTTAATTGACATGAAATACTGTTTGAAAATTTCAGTAATAACTTACAATCTCATTTTCTAAATGTTGCAGCTTGGAGCTTTTGGCCAGCCAATAGATTGACAAATACTCAGTGAAGTTGGGATCATCCAAATAATAATGTAGATTAGCGTCTTTTCTCTGTGATCTAATTAATTTCTCAATCTATCTAATTTATTTCTCTATATCCAACTTATCAAGACTATTTTAATTAACTAAATATGCACAAAGAAATGTCCATTGCTAGGTGCATCCCAGATCTGAAAAACGAATTTACTTATTTGGCGTGCAAATAAAACAAAAATTCAAAATTAATTATTTTAAGACACTGAGGTAAGCTTTAATATGCATGTAAATCAATAAATAAATATTAACTTGTATAGATCTAATTGACCATTAAAACCTAAAGCCAAATGCAAAACAATCTTTTTTTTTAAATATTTTAAAATTGATTTTATACAAAATTTTTATTTGAAGTAGTAATATGATTATCTATAAATTTGTATTTATATTTATATTATCTTGTATAAATTTTATTTTATTTTAATGAAAATATTTAAAAAGCTCTTTATATATCAAATTAAAAGATCACATTAAAATAGATCTTTTTATTCTAAATTATCACAAAAAGCCTCATTAACGTAAACCTCAAAAATTTTGCCTTTTATCATCATATATAACGAGCTAAGATTGGTCAACCAAGATAAATGAGGTTCCCACATTTCCGTTCTCTTTTTTAAAAGATATATTACTCCAAAAGCTCCGAAACACATTTCAAGCCACACACGTGGCGCATATGCATAAGCAAATATTCACCACATATAATTTAATGTTAGCAGCATCAGCGCTGCGGTATCAAACGTGTTCTGCAAAGTGCAACATAACTGCATCAGTATCGCGAGTATAGGTATAGTGACACTTGTGCAGTGGCGCCGAGGTAATATCCGCGAGCGCGTTAACCCTTTTCTTTCTATACCACCCACTCTTTCTATACATGTATAGATGTAATATTTAAGTGGCCTATTTTTCTATATCCAATCCACTTGTCGGTAGTCGTCAGCAAGAGACGCGTGGCACGTCGCGTTAGGCCACGCGCGAGAGAGAAAGAGAAGCACAACTCAATCATTAAAAGGAAGGCGCCAATTGTGTAAATCAAGCTTATAGTGAAAAAGATACGAAAGCTTCCACATATACTTAATACTTACAAAAAAAAAGTACACGTACACAGTGATGTAAAAAATGCTACTTGGTATGCAACAGTCCTAACCTCGAGTAGTTTTTTACAGTATTATCTATCCATAGCTCGCCACCCACCCCCTTGTGCTTACGTATACACACTGATCGCGCAGTAAAGCTGCCGCCGACAGCAAGATTGGAGTTATGCGAGTACGCGACTGCTGCTGTTGCTGCCGCTGCTTCATCACCTCTTCCTCGACGTCGTCGTCGTCATCGTCATCCATAGACTGATCCGCGTACTGACCATCAGGCGCGCTTTTCCTTCGTCTAACAGGTATCACAAATAATAACGCCTGTAAAAAACGATGTGGGAGAGCAGCAGGCAAGCCGGCCGGCTGCTTCTTATTCGAGCCCTGCTTCTTGCCTGCCTCCTGGTTTACTCGTTAGTCCCGATTGTCCAGGCTTACGATGTCATCTACGCGATAAATGCAGGTGGCGATGATCATATTGACGTTCATGGGATTAAATACAGGCGAGATCCACATCATGGAGTGGTTGGCACTGCTTCGGATTATGGCAAACAGTTGCTTGTTATAAGCAGGGTACACGAGCAAGATCAGATACTTTATCAAACTGAAAGATATCATCATAGCACATTTGGATATGATATACCTATTGATCAGGATGGAGAGTATGTTATGATTCTTAAGTTTTCCGAAGTTTATTTCAATGCGCTTAATATGAAGGTAAGAACAATTTTCATGTTTCTTGATAGATTTTTTAATTGAGTTAAAAAATACATTTTGGTTGATATTGGATTTTTGGTTTTGTAGGTCTTCGATGTTGTTCTCAATGGAGATCATACTGTTGTGACTGATTTAGATATATTTGAAAAAGTTGGACGTGGTGTTGCTCATGACGAGTACATTGCATTTAGGGTAGAAAAAGGTAGATTAATATACAACGATGAAGAATCTGATATTCAAGGTGGTAAAATAAGAGTTGAATTTATAAAGGTAAGATTTCAAAATTTAAATTTTGTTATTATTAAAATGATTTATTTTTAATGCTTGTTACAATTGGTGTTGATTTTTTTAATTATTTTTCAGGGATATCGAGATAATCCCAAGATAAACGCAATTGCTGTGATTAAAGGAACCCTGGATGGTTAGATATATAAAAGCTTTTAAAATTACAATAAACTTGATGAATGTTTTTCAAAATATTTTAATTATTTTTACAGATATTCCCAAATTAGGACCAGTTCCCCAAGAACCAGAAGAATATATTACATCTGAAGAAGAAGAAGAACCTATAGTTCGTACAAGGCATACTAGTGGGCCTAGAACACCAGATCCTTATGCTGCAGATGATTCATCATTATTGTTACCTATAATTATTGCAATTGGAGCTTTTATTCCTGTTCTGTTTTGCCTGTGTAAATTATAAAGACAAAAGAAAAAGATTTTTGCTACTGTGTACTTAAGAATGAGTGTACATGGACTGATCGAAGTGTTCCATTTAATTTTATTACCAACGTTATTTAACTAGCATTTTTATTGATAAAGTTTATATCAATATTTATTTATTTTGTAAGAAACACGTTTTTAGTGTGACTTTTTCTAAGTTAATTTTTACTATTTTTTGTGTGCAATTGTTTACACGAGTGAGAGTAATAAAATGATACTGGCCTTAAATTTCTGAAACTTGTGGCACTAATGTAAGGATAGAATAAGAATATTCAGTGTGTGTGTGTGTGTGTTTGTTTTGAAAAAGATTGATAAAAATAAATAAAATATTTTGTGGAATACTTATTGGAGATCTAAAGTTTCAAATAATAAAAATTAAATTGTTATATTACTATTAAAAATTGTTTTTTATTTATTCCTTAAATAATTAACATTTTATTGTGTTTTAATTTATTATGTACAATAAGTATTAATATGTATAAGTATATTATTTTACTATATAAATGATCTAAACTAAATAAACTATTTTTATATAGATCATGTTTTATGGATATAATAATTTTATGGTTGTACAAAATTAATGCTCAATGATAAAAGGCTATAAAATTAAATGTTTTAAATAAAGTAATGAAAAATAATGAATATATTTAATGAATAATATCCATCAGAAAGTATTTTATACTGTCAATGATAAACGTAAATGATATACTTAAAAAGTATAGCAAAAAAAAAGTTGTTTTAAACAATGTTTATAAATAACTTAACAAATACTTTTTTAATTTAAATAAATAATAATGTTTATACCATATAAATTTACTATGCACATTAAAAAAAATTAACAAATAGGTTGAAAAAAAACAATTTTAAATCAAATTAGAAAGATAAAGTTTATAAATTAATTCTAATTGAAAATATTCTACAAAAATTAAAAATATTAATAATTTCTTATATTTTTGTAAAGGTATGCATTTATTTACATCAAAAGACAACATTAGAGATAAAAAATAAAGATTTATTCAATTACAATGTTTCTGTCAATGATTAAAATAAATCTGTAACAAATGAAAATATCCTCTTATAATTATTCTAAAACTGAGCACACATAGATGTACAAATGAAAAAAAAAAAAAAACGATATTAGAAAAAAAAAATTCACATGTGAAATTTTTTTTTATAAACTTTATTCTTTATACTGTTGAATTTAATAATAATAATAAAAATAATAATAATAAAACGTATCACATTAAATCAAAAGGTGCTGTACATAGATTGTAGTACGTATTAAAATGGTGACGATTTCGTTGGTCTTTACTCAACTTTAGATAGGAACAAACAAAAATAAATAGGTTATCATATGATTAATCGTTACATGAATTATAATGCACATACAAAAAAAATATTAAAAATATAAAAAAAGTAAATGTCCAGCTTCGTTTGTTATGTCAAATCAATATACTTTCGCGTTTACGTAAAAAGGAAATTCGAGTTATATATCTGTGTGCGAGTAAATTCGTACTACGAACATCATTAATCATTTCCTCTTCTATCTTCAATCAATATATCATTCCTCAACAACGTCATTTCGTTTTATTTATTTAGAGGCCTTTGACGAGCACCACATAATTATACGCATACTCAGAGCTTGCATAAAATACAATTATAATAATACCATAACTTCAAACGCGTCCGATTATTTACAAAACAAAAGTTCAAGCCTTGTTTATCCACTGCCGTGTTATTTCTCTTTAACTTTCAATAGGAGGTTCACAGCACACCGAAGCAGTCAAGCAATTATATGAATAGTTATATAATTATAATGGTTTTTCTTGAATATAGGTTGATATATCTCGCTATTTTTTTAAATCAATTGCATATCGAGTAACTTTATACTTAACTATGCGAGTAAATTAAAACATTTTTATTTCAACATTCTTTATAACTACACTAGTAAATGCGTATTTAAAGCCTTTGCCCTTTGCAATTTAATATAAAAATAGAAATACATATAAAATAGCTAGAACTATCATCATTATACAAAACAATCTTTTTGTTTTCAAGAAAAGTTTATTTTAAAAACTAGCGAGATGTAAGTGCCTATATCCAAGGACCATGTATACATAATGATTCATAGGATTGTTTAACACCTTTGATGTCTTATTAAATAATTTACTAAAATTTAAATAAAAGTTAAAAATTAAAATGAAAGTTTTTTGATTGTATTTTATAACAATTTTTAAGACACATTTTTAAGGCCTTCAAACAAATACAGTACAACAATGTCGAGAAGTGATATGAAAAAAACTATTTAACATCGTAGGCAATAGTTCTTTACATTCTTTTATATCGATTTTAAAAAACCAAATACCTTGATACGCATTTACTGTCTTAATTAAAAAGAATGTTGAATAAAAATCTAACTAAATATACTCACGTAATTAAACAAAAAAAAAAAAAAAAAATAATAATAAAACATAATACATGCTGATTAAAAAAGAGACGCAGTGACATACACATTCTCGCCTCTCATCGTAGCGCGCGCGAATTCATTTTATTCCGCGGTTATAAGCTGATTATCGGTAATCGGTTCAATTGGCGAGACATCCTTTTTCGGTATGTCTTCTTCAATATTCGATGCTGTGACTGTTGTCGTTGTGATAGTTGCATTTGTCTTCTCTTCGCTTATGCCATTCTGCACAATTTTTGTGGTGCTCGTTATTGTATTCTTCGTTGTGGACGACACCTTTGAGTTTACCTTCGAGGGCGTAATTTTGCTGACTCCAGTCTTGCCGATCAGCTTCTTTGCGGGTGAGCTAGCTGAGCCCACGGCTGGCGACTTCGGGGCAAGAGATAAACGTTTAGCGGTAGTGCTTGTGCTGGTGGTAGACGAGGATACTCGCGTCTTTGAGGCGGTGCTGCTGATGCCGGTAGTGCGCGCCGAAGATATTTGTTTATTTGCGGTCTCTTTGATTTGTTTGTCAATAACCGGTGATTTGGCTGTACTGGTTGCGCTAATCTTTGATTTTACGGAGTTTAATGTAGAAGCAGGCGCAGTTTTCGGTCTAGCGGCCGTGGTGCTTGTGGAGCTGCTTACGCTTCTCGAGCTTACTTTAGAAACGGCTGACTTTGTTGTCGTAGAGGCAGTCGCCGAACTTGGTCGAGGAGCTTTGGGCGCAGCAGTCGAAGCTGGGCCAAGGTTCGTCCGCGTAGTGGTAGAAGTAGAGGTTTTGACTAGACCCGTCTTGGATGTTAAGCTCGACGAGGTCGGCTTTGTTGTAGTTCTAGGAGCGGGTAACGGCTTCGATCCCGTAGACTTGATGTCGCCATTTGCAGTTGGCTTTTTATCCGTAGGCAAAGAACTGACTTTCGAGCCAACTGTATTTAATCTGGATTTCGCAGACGCTGGTGAGGCAGTGCTTGTTGTGCGAGGTTTAGCGGCAGTGGGAGCAAGAGTTTTCGTAGCAGCGCTAGGAGACTTTGATCTTGTGTTAGTCTTGTTGATCGCGGTACTAGCAGTCTTAGCTGTGGTACCAGCAGCTGGCTTGGTTGCAGAAGTACGAGTGATGGTTGTCTTCTTGGCGGCAGCTGCGGCGCTTGGACCAGTTTTCGGAGCAGCGCCTGCCTTTGTTGGCGAAGTGGGAGTAGTTGTTTTTGAGCCAATTTTGGAAGTAGCAGTTGGTTTGGAAGTTTTTGATAAAGCAGTCTTTGTGCTGGGTTTTGATGACCCTACGGTTGCTAAGACGGCAGCAGCTGCAGCTGTTGTGAAGGTTCCAGCGGCTACCTCAGCTACTGGTGCTGTAGCAGCAATTTCGGAAGCTCCATTCGATACAGCGTTCGATTCATTTGTAACCAAGGGAGTAGCTTCGACCTTGATATCGGCTATTGGCGTAGAGATCACTTCTTCCACGTCCTTCTGCTCCTCCACTAAATTTTCTTTTAAGATTTGCGGTTCTTGAAGCTGCTCTTTCATTTCCGATTGCTCGGGACTGAGCTGTTTTTCTAAACCAGTAAACTCTTGCAATGACTCGGATAAATTGATCGATTTTTTCTCGAAATCCTCAGCAACTTTTACGACATCATCTACTGTCATTCCTGTTATATGGTATTCTATGATTTCATGAGATGTAGGATTGGAAATACCTAACAAGGAATCACTATTTTGATCCACCTTTGCTATTGGCTCTTGATTTAAACCTTCAACAGATCGAGACATGAGATCTTCTTCCTCAAATTTGCTTGACATAACTTCGGGTTCCTTAAGTGGTGACACAAGTACAAGCTCCTCGCTCTTCTGTTCAGCAGAAGAATTACCAAAATTAAGATCCAAAGGATTTTGCATTACTTCATTACGCAAGTCCTTTTGGACAAGTTCAGATTCATCCGATCGCAATATATTATCATTATCGAACAGTGGTTGCTCCTGCTGTTCTTTCAACTCAACCTTGTGCAAGTTCTCAGTGACTTTTTCCATATCGTTGCTGAACTGAGCGTAGTCAGCCGTGAAAGGATTACTACTAGCATAAACAGGCTCCGCATTAAAATTCTGCGTAGAACTGACGTCTGGCTGAACCAAGTCGTGCTCGATATTGCGTATATTCATAAACAGATCTTTGTTATCGGACTCTCGCTGTTCGACGATAGCCGAGAAGACCTCGCTGTTCTGCTCTTGCTGGACTGCAAATTTCTGCAAATCGAGTTCAATGTTTTCCTTGGAAAGATCCTGAGCGTTGACTTCGACGTCCATCTTATCCTCCTCATCCTCATACGAACCATTTTGAACCTCGACCAAATCCTCATCCTTAAGCTCGTGAACCTTATTGAGGTCAGGCTCCTCTTCAAAAGCGGCCTTAAAATCGCTTGGTGTCATTGAGGTAGTCATAGGATCCTTGACGAAATCAAATTCACCACGTTCGGAGCCTGTGTACGAGAAATCCATGTTGGAGTAATCCATGTTGGTTTTCTGAAGCTCGCTGACGACCGAGAAATTTGACTCGTCTCCATACTCGGCTTTGGTCGAAGAGATCTCGGAGACATCGAGAAGTGCATTGGGATTCGGGATGACAGTCTGCTGTTTCTCATCAGCAAAGCCACCAAGCAAATTAACACTGCCGTTCGAGCAATCGCTCATAATGGTATCGTCGAGCTCGCTTGGCCTGTTGCTCACTTCCTCTTGGAAATTCTTTTCACTTGGAATCGGCGGATTGAAGAGGATGCGCTGAGCTTTCAGCGGGGAGCCCGAAATCACGTCGTTACCGCCGACATGAGGGGGAATCGCAGTAATAGGCACGAATTCGGCCGCATCGGGGTTCAAAGGAGAATCCATGTCTTCGTCGTCAACGTCCGAAGGGGCTTGCTTCTGCTGTAGCAGCAGCTCTTCGGATAAAAATTCTGATTTTTGATCCGTTTTGAATTCGTCTAGCAGCTGCACTTGCGGCTGCTGCTGCTTCTGCTGTTGTTCGATTTTTTGCTCTGACTGCTGCTCTTCGTTAAATTGAAGAGGCTGCTCGAGCTGCTTATGCTCTAAGTCTTCCTGAAGTTGATCTTCGAGTTGTGGCTCTTCTCGCTGAAGAGGCTGCTCGAGTAATTCTTGCGGCTGCTCTTGATCGTAAGGTAAGTCTTCTTCGGGGATCGTTGCTTCTGCGTCAATCTGAAATTTCAATTAAAATATGATGTAATGATAAGTGTTAATTGGAACGAAGTTTTTAAATCAATAATTAATGAAATGGATGATGAATGAAATGACTATGGGATGAGATTTCGAGTTATGTACATTAATTGTAGCTATTGGCAATGATAATGATTTCTTAGTGCAAATTGCTGTATTGATGAAAAATGTTTGGATAAGAATTAATGTTGATTCTGATTAATATTAATTGTGTTGAAAAACTGATGCAAATTATATTGTACATACTTTAGCTAAATTTGTGCAGACTTTGTGAGCTTATAAGACGATTCGTGATATGATGCACATTCATTGGTTTGCACAGTATATTTTAATCATGCAGAAAAATTAACACTTGAAAGTTTATAAAAATTTTAATCGTTGATATAGAATTTAATTGAAATGATCGAAGCAATATGTTAATTGAAATAGTTATTTGAACATGATTATAAATATGTTCTTGTTGATGCAATTTATGTATGATTAATAAAAAATGAATGATTATGATTTTATGATGAATATGATCAATTGAATTTGAAATTACACATAAACGTGCAAATGATTTGAAAAAATTATTTAAATTTTTTAATTTACTACGAAAATTTTAAAAACATATATATTTACAAATTTCAATTACAAACATTTTTTTAATTTTTAATAAATTTAAATTATATAAATTATTAACCGTATTTAATATTTGATTTTTTACTTTTACATTTAAAAAAATATTCTATTCTATAAACTAATAAGTATTAATTTAATGACAAGATAAAATATAACCTTTAGACTTACGTAAAAAATTTTTACAATGCACTCGCCTTACGTAAGCTCAAAAAATACATAAATATAATTATTTAATACTATAATTTCATTAGTTCTAAGCCTTGTTTAGGTAAGCAAAATATTATAACTTTGCAGTTTAAAACAATTAAAAAAAAAAAGAAAATAAACAAAAGGCAGTAATAATCACGACAACAATTTAAAAGCTTTTCCTTACAGCAAGCTTTTTTTAAAAATTACTCCTTTATTATCATCTCATACTAAAATTTTGAAAGAATGATCGATTTGTGCCAATTTAATGGATGTTCCATTACAAGAAATTAAGTTTTTAAATCTCAACTAAAAATGTCAATGCATAGAGGATGTCGTCAAAGCATGTAAAGCAATAAGCATAATTTTTTAAATAAATAAATAAATAAATAAAATTTTTTTTTATTATAAGCAAAAATAGTGTGTTATAAGTTGCAGATCACGAGGGTAAGACGAAAGCTTCTTACAGCCAGCAGATATAACGTTTTGAAATGTGAAATATCGAAAAGGATGACGTAATACGGGAAAAAGAAGGAGAAGCAACGCTGGTCTGGAATTTGAAGGACCATAGTAAAAACATTAAAAATAAGCATATTATACTTACATCAGCCTCCTTAATCTCAATCTGTCCACCAGTTTCGGTGACTTGAACAATCTCGTCGAATTCAGCAGTAACTGGCTCCTCAGCTTCAGGCTCCTGTTCAGCAGCAGCAGCACTTGCGCAAGCTTGTGCTTCGCTTGGACCAACTTGATTATTGTCGCGTTCGCAAAAGCTGTCCTCCTCCTCCTCCTCGTCTTCTTCTTCTTCTTCGTTTGGTTTCGGACTGCAGGATTCTTTCTCCTCTTCGCATCGATCGATTTTTTCAACGAGGGATGGATCCTTGCTCGGTTGCTGCTGATTGTTACCAGTCAACAACAGCTCTGAATCTTTTACTAAGTTTGATTCTGATGGCTGATGTTGTTGATGACGATGATGATGATCTTTGGCACCAGTCTTATCTTCCGGTCGGAAGTAATTCCACTCGTCTTCGCTGTCTTCGCTGTCAGCTACATTATCCGACTCGGGAATCAGTTCATTCTGATGGCGCTCTGGAATTAGATAAAGGATTCAGAAATTAGTGTTAGTTTAATTATTATTTAAAATTTTTGAAGAATTTAATCGTCAAAAAAAATTTTAATTATTATTTTGATGTACAGTGCAAAAATTTTTAAAATTGTTTAATTAAAATAGAGCACTGGTCTTGCACCACTTGCAATATATCGCGTAATTACTTTAAGCTCTCTTTGTCTACGACTGGTTTATGTATATGTAATTTGACCAGCAGCTATTTCCGAGGCTTTTTTTAAAATTATACTAAATTAAATTACAAAAATTTTACATTTAAAGTGATTAAGATTGATTTTATTCATGAAAATTCATAAAAGCTTAGATGACGTAATTTTTCATTTATACATAACATGTATACAGAGACGATGGAATTTCATATTAATAACTCAAATTCTATTACAGGCCGTAGTTTTAATTACGCTTCGTTATATAAACAGTTGAAAATCGAAAGTGTAAGACAATATATTGAAATATAATTTTAATACATATTTATAAACTATTAATTTTTCATTTAAAAGTTATGTAAAAGTTTTATTAAAAAAAAAAAATTTTAATTAAAAATTAAAAAACTTTAAGAGATCAGCAAAAAATATTTTATAAATCTTTATTACTTTTAACATTAAAACAATATCCACTCTACACAAACTCACTAAAAACTCCATTAAAGATTATAAAGAACTTATAATCCGCTTAAAAATTCTCACAAAAAAAAAAAAAGAAAAGAAAAAAAAAGGAGAGCAGACTGCAGTAGCAGCAGCAACAGTAAGGGTTGAGCGTCCTATCGATTTTCCGAGTACGTTGATCCCAGAGGCCTTCCCCTCTGGCACAGATGCCTCAGATGTGAAGTATATATATATATATATATATATATATATATATATACAACACACAGGACGTTATACTCACAAACTCACTTTATATATATACATCTACCTATCTACACACACAGATATCAACGCAACTCGATACACGCAACAAGACTATATTATATGTACCTTTCTGGCCTGGTTTCTATAATACAGTAGTAGAACAAGACGATATCTATATGTAACAAGAGCAAGCAAGCAAGCAAGCAAAAAAGCGTCACAGAGTCGTTGGCAGCAATACAACAGTATAAATACGAGGTCGTTGGCAAAATACAAGTCTCTCTCTCTCTCCCTCAAACATATAAGAGAGTAAGAGAGAAGAAAATCGACCTGATGCTGCTGCTGCTGTCCGGAGCAGAGGAGGTAGTAGTAGTATCGACGACGTCGCGAACAAGGATACAACAGAAGGAATCGCGGGCGAGGCAGTGTATAGAGTATACAGCAAGACAGAAATCCCTCGTTTTTACCCTCTTTTCCTCTATATAGGTATATAACCATCTCCTTCTTTCTCCTACAGGATAGAAGAGAGAGGAGAAAGGAAGGAAAAAAGAGAGAAAGAGGGAGTAGGATATGCATCTATCGATCTCTCGTCCGGAGAGCCACCTATAACAGATATATAGAGTATACCGCTTGGAGCTGGTTATTTTATTGCGATAAAAAATTTATTTTTATTTTTTCATTTTTTTTTTTACCTATTTTTATTTATTTATTTATTTTTTTATTGTCTTAGATATCTTAGCCACTCGCCTAAGTTGTCTTACCTATACATAAGCCTTTACGCACTGGATACAATTTATACTTGAATCACGACTAACCGATCACCAACGCAACGAAAGCACGTATTGCATACACACCTTATCGTCCCTTTATTTTTTTTTCTTTTTTAACTTAACTAAAAAATGTCACACTTTAAACAAAACGAAAATTTCGTCTCTAAAATCTAACACACCACGTCGTCTTCGTTTTAACACTATTATACGCACCGACTTTATACCTTATACTCTTTCTCATCCTGTGGATACACCGGCGAGTGAAGTTATACGTATATATATATATACCTATACCTATATGTACAAAAACTCCCTACTCCAATATAGATATATACTCACCTTTGCACCGGGCGGAGCAGCTGGCGGCGGCTGCCGTCTGCAGTGCACAAGCGAGCCAAGCAAGCGTTTGCGCCTGATGTGCTCCCGTAAGCTTTGCTATATGTAGACTGACACTACTGCTGAGTCGGGTGAGCCGCGGCAGCGCAGCGGGTTTACTACTACTACTACTGCTACTACTTGTACAACACGCGCGTATCGCGCACCTGGACCTGCGCCCTATTCCCTATATATGTTATATCCCTCTCCTCTTTTTTTCTCCTTCGCTCCTCTTTGATATGATATATAGGTACCTATGAAGGAGTGATCATTGTAATGTGTGTGTGTGTATGTGTGTATGTGGGTGTACGAGAGTATAGACATAATATGTAGAGGAGAGGTTGTTGCGCTTATGATCTGGATATATACAATAGCTATATACAACAGCTGACATATATATTTGATCTTTCTCTCCCTTTCTTCCTATGATTGTTTTCTCCTGTAATATAGGTATCTATACTATAGTTTTAACGATGGACGTGTATATAAGGGTTGACGAAGGTCGGATATTGGTGAAGTTAGGAACTTGATTGATGATGGTTATGTCGAATTAGTCGGGTGTGTTTATTGGGGATTGGTATATACTTGGATTTTTGATGTTTATTCGTTTATAAATTGCGGAGTGAGTCTCCGTGATTGATTTGTGTTGTATTTCCGATTACAATTAGTAAATATGTATGATGTATTATGTATAGGCAAATGTTTATTTTGTAGTTTATTGTTAAGAAATTAAATTTATTTACTGGCTGTACAGAATTAAATTTATTATTATTAAATATTTTTTTTTGTATTTATAGATATTTTTATTACTGAAAAATAAGTTTTTTTATTACGTGAATTCCAAAGCAATAAGTAATAATTATGAGTGTATGTTGTTAAAAAAAAATTAAAAAAATATACAGTGAACGATAGTCTGTAAAACTAATAATAAATATAAATCCATTAAATTGTAATTAATTATTATACCAAGAATGAGAGATAATGTTAAGTCTTAAAGTAAAGTCTTTCGAAGAATCATCATTCCTAATCCAGTAAAGGAATAAAAAGAAAAACTACTCTCCAGCACTACTACTATCTCGCTTTTCCAAGACATTTATTATTATCATAATCGGATTAATTATTTACGCGTAAAAACGTATAACTGACTTAAAATTCATACTGCTAAATTTATTTTAACTTGGTAAAGTTATTTTGAGAGAGTTGATATTTTAATTTGACAAATGTATTTTAAAACAAATTCACTTTTTGTTATACCATCAACTTACTCAAAATTTAAAAATTAGTCGATTAATTTTAAGCAATATCTCAAAAAATTAATTTTTTATAAAAACAAAAAAGAAAAAATTCGTAGATTCTTTAATTCTATTAATATAAGTATATCACGTCAAATTTTTACTACAAACTAACACTTAAATTCAATAAAATCAAAGTATACAGCAAAAAAAATGTTCGCCTGACCTGCGTGTCTCTATATAAATTCGCTCTCAATATTAGCAGATCTAACCACACAGCAAGCACAGCAACTACTGATCGTTTTTCGAATTAACATCGCGGTGGTCTTAGCATCACATTTATATACCTATACATGCGGGCTTTGAATTAAAAAAGAAAAAAAACTTATTTACAGTATAGATTATAATACTGCAATACACA